>JADRCD010180222.1:0-32050 GCA_019843815.1 Montemys delectorum
GTTACTCTGCATAATCTGTGGGTACAACTTACAGAAGAGGTCAATACACCTCTTATATGAAGTTATGCTCAAGCTTCCCCAAAACATCCCACAGAACTGACTTTGGGGCCCCTGCTTCTTTTTGCTTCAGACAACAGTACCTAAACACTTATAAATCCAGCCTCAACTACTCATTACTGATGTAGTGTGACTTCAGTCTTACAGTATCCAGCCTAGTATATATTCACAAATTACTTGAATACAAATTACTCAAAGCACAATTGATCTGGACACTGGAAACAATAATAAGTATTTTTCCCCTCTTCAATTTTTTTCGTTCTATTTTTTTTTTAAGAGGTAATTTTTAAACTGTTTCTTTAGAGCAATCAATGATGCCTTTGCATTTATATTCCCAGCAACCTAACTAACACTGTAAACTTTTTTTTTCCTGCTTGTGGCTTTTTCCCCCAGGTAGGGCAATTTTGAAGTCCTCCACACACTTTCCTTGCCTTCACAGCACCATGCATTTCAGGGTGATAGACCGGGTACAATCAACTAACCAATAAATATGCCACTTCTAGCAAAAGCCCCGCTGCCCTTCCCACCTTATTTCCCACAGTCCTTTCCTGCAGCACTTACTGAGGAACTATCATTCCTATCCTTAGGTTACTGCCCTGAGGGCCACATCCTGGTTTAGGAAGAGTAAACATTCTCCTCCAAGACTAGCAGAAGGTTCCCTACTTTGTAAAGAATACACTGCCCTCCAGAACCCACAGTGCTCTAGATCTCTCATTTGTGTATGCAAAGCAGGAGAACAATCATTCCCAGTAGGACCACTCACAAGCTGATATAAATCCTGGGGTTTGAGGAACATCATCAATTTGCAGCATGGTTCCTTCCACTTGAGAATAACTTCTATGGCTGTAGAGTAATCAGTCCTAGTCATTCTAGACCTACACAGTCTAACACCTGCCTTTGTGGGGATTCTGTCCTTTGCCTTTAGAAAAACTAAATACAGTAAGTCACAAACTGAAATACCCTTTGCAAGCTGCAGGATTGAGAAACACGGTAGCTTTCTTCACTTGTGCATTGGGAGGAATGAGCTGGTTGCCAAACACCTGAAAAAGAAAAAAGGTAAGTTTTCACTTAAATTCTTTCTTCAACTATTGATCACATGTGTTTGTTTCTTTTCTTTTCTTTTTTCTTTTTTTCTTTTTGTCATCCCCAAAGAATTGACTTCCAGCCAAAGAGCAAAAGCCCATTCATGATCTCCATAACAGAATCACTACAAGCAACATAACAAAAGCATGCTGTTATTCAATGACAAGATAGGCCCAGTTTTACATTAGAATAAAAACCTCGCTTTCCTTACCAGTGGGAGTTAGTATCTTTTCCTAACTTTATTACAAGCATACATCCTGCAAAAACACAGGTTCTGAGAAGGGACATTTAAGTGTGGCTTCAGTCTTCATGCTACAATCCTTTCTCCCTCAGGAGTCCTTGTTACCAGTTCATTTTCGCCATCTGTATACACAGAAGAAACCCAGTGCTCAAACCTTTCCTACTCTATTAGCTCTACAGCTGAATAGAATCAAGAAGCAAAGGATTAAATGTGAGGATTCAAAACAGCAGCAGAAAGGGAGCTACTACTGAGACCTCCTAACTGGAGAAGAGAGCTGATAGAAGAATGATAGCAAAACACTAAAAAGTCCAAAAACTTCACGTCTTGGTTGGGTGCTGAAAAACAAGTCTGGGCTATGGCAGAAGCATTCTAGAAAAGGAGTACAAAGCAAAGATTGGAGGGAAAACCTTATAGAAAGATGCTGTACTGAACAACTCAGTCTAAATCTGCCTCCTCTCTGATTGTCCATTAGAAATCCTTTCTACAATCTTACTTCTAGATAAACAAGCCTCTGTGCTGAGGAGATGGCTCAGTGGGTAAATAAAAAGTAAAGTGTTTGTTGTGCAAACATAAGAAACTAAGTTCAAGCCGGGCGGTGGTGGTACACACCTTCAATCCCAGCACTTGGGGGGCAGAAGCAGGCGGATTTCTGAGTTCAAGGCCAGCCTGGTCTACAGAGTGAGTTCCAGGACAGCCAGGGCTACACAAAAAAACTCTGTCTCAAAAAAACAAAAAAACAAAAAAAAACCAAAAAAAAAACACCCCAAAAAAACAAAACAAAACAAAACAAAAAAAAACCCCCAAAAAAACAAAAAGAAATTGAGCTCAGATCCCCAGTATCTAGGTAAGAAACTGAGAGTGTCAGTGTATGTCTATAACCCCAGTCCTGGGAGGTGAAACCAGGAGGATCCGGTGGCTCCCTGGCCAGAAAGTCTAACGGAAATGATAAGCTCCACGTTCAATAATGCTAGGGAAAGCCTCGGAGAATAACATGCCAATGCTAACCTCTGGCCTCCATACATACCTGCATAGATAAATGCACAGACACAAACACATGCGCGCGTGCACACACACACACACACACACACACACACACACACAAACACACAAACTACCCATTATTACTTCTGTTCTCTTTTTACTCCTGTATCTTGACATTTTCTGGCTAAATCTCCAAATATCATAACTTGTTCTGTTCCAATCCATTTCACTCTAGGATTTGACCAGGAATGAAGTAACTAACTCAGCCGTGGAGGTCTGAATGAAAACGGCTCCCATAGACTCATAGGGAGTGGCACTGTTGGAAGCCTGCCTTTGTTGGAGTAGGTATGGTCTTGGTGGAGGAAGTGTGACACTGAGGGGTGAACTTTGAGGTTTCAGATTCTCAAGACAGGTCCAGTGTGGCACTCTCTTCCTGCTGTTTGCCAATTTGGGTGTAGATCACTCAGCTACCTCTCTAGCACCATGTCTACCTGCATGCTGCCATACTTCCTGCCATTATGACAATGGAGGAAACCTCTGAACTGTAAGCTGGCCGGATTAAATGTCTTTCTTTCTAAGAGTTGTGGTCATGGTGTCACTTCACAGCAATAGAAACTCTAACTACGATAGAAGTTGGTTCCAGGAATGGGGTGTTGCTATGACAGGCCTGACACTGGTTTTGCCTGGAAGAATACGGAACACATTGGGACTCTGGACTAGAAAAGCCATTGGACATTTGGACATTTGAGGGCCTAATGAGCCATACGAGTAGGATGGTGGAAGATAGAGGTGCTGGGGGTGATTCGAACTAGGAGAGCCCAGCTTAAGAAGTTTCAGAGGAAAATATTAGTACGTAGCCTAGAGATTGTTCTTGTGATATTTTGATAAAGAATGTGGCTGTTTTCTGCCCTTGTCCAAAAAAAAAAAAAAATCTGCCTGAGGCTAAATTAAGGAATTATTGATTAAATGTTTTGGCAAGGGATATTCCCAAACAACCTAGCATTGACTGTCTTCTGTGGCTAATAGTAGCCAGTCTTATGCAGATCTACAATAAAAGACTTAAACTGAGCAAGGAAAAACACAAAATGTACAGTTGAGGGAGAAAAAGGGCCCCAGGGAGTGTGAGCAGGTTAAAGAAAAGCATGAAGCTAAGTGGAATAAAGGGAGTGGTGACCTCAGAGCAAGAGCCCACCCAGCTAAGCTTTCAATTTATAAAAAGGAATTAAATAAAAGTTTAGGGCTAGGGCCACATATCTATAATCCCAGCACTCGGGAGGTAGAGGCAAGGGGATTTCAGAGTTCAAGGCCAGCCTGGTCTACAAAGGAAGTTCCAGGGCAGCCAGACTTAGCCAGTAAAGGAAACTACCAAAACCAGAAAGCTGGAGAAAATGTATTTGAATAAGGAGTTCATGCAAGCAGCAGAACTTCGCAGCTTCAGCCACATGGCACCTACATTTATAGTCATGGACAACAAGAAGAGAGTTAGAGAACCTCCCTCCACAACTAAGGAAAGCCTCTGAGGCCAGGTATATGCAGGTGTCCTTTCTTGGAGACCTAGAAAGACCATTGCATGAAGCTGTAAAGGTGAGGCCTGAACAGCCTTGACCCCAAGATGTTGAAGATGCCAGAGCTTCGGGATACCAGCCAAGGAAAGATGCTAACAGGGAATGGAACCAGCCCAAGAGAAAGAATTGTGTTGCAGTCAAAAAAAAAAAAAAAAAAAAAAAAAAAAAAGTGAAAGGAGTTTGAGATCTGAAGAGTGATGTGACAGCAGACATGGAGATGCAAAGTTTGGAGTATGCCCAGCTGGTTTTTGGTCTTGCTTTGGTCCAGTACTTTCTCACTATCCTCCCCTTTCCTCCATTTTGGAATAGTAATGTATGCCCTGTGCCACTGAAGTATGTGATTTGCTTTTTTCTGTTTTTTTGTTTTTTTTTTTTTTCATTTTGATTTTACTGGTTATAGTTAAAAGACTGCCTTGAGTATCACAGACTTTCAACTGCGGACTTTTAAACATGGTTGAAACTGTGATAGACTATGGGGACTTTTGAAAAGTTAGACTAACTGCATTTTGCATTATGATATGGCTACAAGCCCATGGGAGCCAAGGAGTGGAATGTGGTAGTCTGAGTGAAAATGGCCCCACAGAGTCATAGGGAGTAGCATTATTGGAGGTCTGGCTTTGATGGAGGAAATGTATACCTAGTAAGTGGGCTTTGAGCTTTCAGATGCTCAAGCCAGGCCCAGTGTGGCTCTCTCTTACTCTCAGCTTCCTCTCCAGCACCATGTCTGCCTACATGCTGCCAAGCTTCTGGCCATGATGACAATAATCTAAACCTCTGAACCTGCAAGCCAGCCCCAAGTCAATGTTTTCTTTTATAAGTGTTCTGGTCATGGTGGTATCTCTTCCCAGAAGCAGAGACCCTAACTAGGACCTCAGTGCTCTGTAGCCAGACTCCGGATCCACAGCACTAGACTGCCTGCCCCTCTTTATCCTCATCTCCTAGTCCCAAGAACTCCTAACCAGACTTGTAAAGTCAAGTGTCAGGTCCAGAGTAGATTAAGAAGTTTGTTAAAACTAGAGTTGAGTTTACATGATTTAAGAAAAAAAAAAAATCACTCAATAATTTAGACTATAAAAAGACCACAAGAAAAGTAGAAAAAGCTGTGAGGATTAATCCACCTTTAGTCACATGGAAGGTGCTAAACATGTGCAGAGGACCGGAGGATTAGAACAGTAAAGGGTCAGTATATGGGGAAAGTGCCTAGCAAGACCTTGTTCCTGGGGAAGTAAGTGGGGCTGGAATTCAGAAAGAACACATGCAGAGGATTCACCTTAAGAGGAGGGTGTATCGGCAGAACTACCTGGAACTCAATATTAAGGTTTATTCAATAATTACCTTGATTTGATCATTAAGCATTATATACATGTTCTAGAGTATCATACTGAGACTCAAAAATTATCCAATAGCTTATTTTTTGAGGGTCTCACAGCACATATTAGGCTGGTCTGAAACTTATTATGCAATCTAGGAGGTAAACACATGGTAATCCTGCCTCAGCTTCCTGGAAGCTAGATTTATAGGTGTGAACCATCTTGCTGATCTTAGAAATAAAATTTAAAGCTTATTTAAATTAATTTTTAAAATAACTTGAAGCTACACTAGATGGTACATCTGTGCAGAAATAAAATCAAATTCTTTAAAACATATTTGGAACCAAAGAAGGATTTATTAATAGTATCTATTGTCACTATCATCTATGAAAATAATTCAGAAACAAACATGAGGTTTGATACCCACTTCTACTAAATGCGTTCGTTCTCTGCCATTTTAACTTTGATACATCTCTTCAGGCATTTCTGACATCATAAGCTTAAATGGCATATAACAAAAAGGCACTGAGTCACAGAAATCCATCTGTAGGGTACAAATTACAAATAGGGAAGAGAGCAAAGCCAGGTCTTAAATCTGAAAGGATTTATAACTCAACTATCGGGATCACCACAGCCAGATAAATTAATGCATAAGCAGCATCTCATGGAACTGGATGGCAGTGCAGTGCTAGGAATCAGCTCTGTTAGTGAGATGGGCTTTAAAAGTAGAAGAAAACAATTTTAACAAGACAACTTTCAGAGGTAAAATCTGCTCTGAATCAATATCCCTGGGGGCTATTCCATTAAGAATGAGTCAGGGTTTAGCCAGATCTTCAAGGATAACTGCAAGCACACTCGAATCCCTAGCTCTTCAGCCAGTCCAGTTATGTGTTCTTGAGAGGGATCCAGAAGTAAACCAGCCTAACAGGGTGGGCGTCAGCACTGTTCTTCACCAGATGGCTAACTTCCACCCATTCCACTCCGAGTTGGCTGACAGCCTGATCCATCTGGAGGTGGAGGGAAAATAGTCACACTGCACTGATGCAAGAGCCCAAGTAAGTGAGTCCCTGGAGTGGCTGTGTCTTCTGCGCAGTGGAGATAAGGGCAATTTAATTTTATCACAGGAAATGGCATTACCTGAGCTTCTTGACAGGCTGCTCTTCTTAGCAGGTTATCACTATCAAAGCAAACAAGAGAGACCCAGCATTAGCATTCCTAGAGATTAAGACCCAAATAGAACTGATAGGTTTTTAAAAAAGTACCTTACGTGAAGATTTCGTAAAAACCTGATCTCAAATCTGGAGCATATTCAGGAAATACATTCTCTGAGTGAAAGCTTGTGTTAGCTATTTCTACATTCTGGTATGTAGAAAAATGACCCAGACCCCTGACACATCTAGAGCCTGATGTCCATGACCTAAAGATCTGTAGCTCCATATGGCAACAGGAAAGTGCAGATTAGCTTAGAGCTTCAGGACAGGGAGAGCATCTGGAATTATCTGATAGGTCTTTCATGAGGAGCAGTTTTTATGACTATGATCACAACACATGTGACTCTGGGAGGATGGTCACCTCCTGGCCTTAAAGATGGAAAAGGCTGTGAGCCTAGGACTGTTGACAGCCTTGCCAACCTGCAGAAGTCAGGAAGTAGCTTTTCCTCTTAGAGCCTTCAGAAAGAACGGCAGGCCTTCTAACCCTTGGACTTTGGCCCATAAAATAGTATGATAAATATTGACGGTGTGTAAAACTAAGTTATTAGTCAACAAAAGGAAACTAATACACGTCTTGGGGTTTTTCTACCCAATAGATATTACTTGGGTCATTTGCCAAAGATGGATTTGTATTTAGCTGCTTCTGCTACTGTTTTATCTGAGTCTTCTCTTTTTTATAGCACTATCAGATACTCTATTATACCACGAATGGAAATAGGAGGTAAAAGTTTGGCTTCCAAATATGAAAACATTCTTTCAGAATGCAAACATGTGTTTAACATGAAAGGTCTCCAAAGTGTGTCATGAGAGCACACTAAATGGGCTCTGATTTCTTGAAGAGGCCAAGGCCAATCTTCAACACCCGAGTCTGCACTTACACACTTGTTATTGCTAGAAAATAACAAAAAAAAAAATTAAAGGAAAAAAGGGTTACTTTACATATATTCCTTGATCACTATTATAACATTGGAGACCTGAAATTTGGCAATTGAGAGTAATTTCAAGACTGATAATTAGGAATGAATGAGAATAAAAATAATAGATTTTTGTCTGTTAACCTGTCTTCCACAGCCAAGCAACACAATACCCCAAAATAGTGAATGAGCCAAAAGCTAGAAACAATGTTCCATGAAAAGTATAATGGCTCCATTACCTCAAAAGCACACATTAATAGAGTTGAAAGGTGCTGATCTGTTATGAGGGCTGGTCCATAAGTGGCCCTGACAGCCAGGTTCAGGCCCCACCTGCAATGTAACTCTGCACATCTGTCCAGGTGGCAGGGGAGTTGTGCAACCTTCTCCCCTTCCCAACCCTTCATCATTATTAATACTGCCTCATCTTTCAGAATATTCTTCAAAATCAAAAGAATATTAATCTAATGTACAAAATGGAACATGCTGCTATAGGAAAGGCAGAATATACACTGACTTAGCCTATACAAAGAAAATCCCAATATGATCACAGTTAACTCTAATATCTAAATCACATAAACTATCTTGATCTTATTCTCTGAATCAGGATGTTTGTAAAAACACAAATGCATTCTCAAAGAAAAAGAGTCCTTGAACTGAGACAGACAGTCCTCCAGTGATCTACAGAGAATGGCTCTAAGACACCGCTCCTCCACTAGATACCTAAATCACTACTCACAACTTTTAATACAAGATAAAGGCTACTTATATAAACACTTGCACTGTGTTGTTCAGACACAGACAAGAAAAAAATACATATATCTTCAGTATAGATTTAATACTTATGAATACTTTTTAATCTACAATGGGTTCAGTCCACAGATGCTAAACCTACAGATAGTTATAGTCAACTACATTTTGATGATCAAATAACTATATTTTGATGATCAAATAATATCAAGCTCTAAAAAATAAAGCAACTATGATGAGGTAGATACTGTAACATGAACAGTAAAAGCAGTAGAGAGGTTTGTGGATTCCACAGGCCATGCCTTCTAACTTCCCTCCCCTGACTTGCAGCTGAATCCCATCCCCCAACTCCAGCAGGCACCCCCTGAAAATCCACATGTAGAAAAATGCAAATAGAAAATAGACCATATCTATCACCCTACACAAAACTCAAATCTAAGTGGGTCAAAAACCTCAACCTAAAATCAGACACATTGAACCTGATAGAAGAGAGAGTGAGGAGTAGCCTTGAACACATTGGCACAGGAGACAACTTCCTGAACAGGACACCAACAGCTCAGGCATTAAGATCAACAGTTAATAAATGGGACCTCATGAAACTGAAAAGTGTCTGTAAGGCAAAGGACACTGTCAATCAGACAAAGAGGCAGCCTACAGAATAGAGAAAACATTTTTCACCAACCTTATATCTGATAAAGTGCTAATATCCAAAATACTAAAGAACTCAATAAATTAGATATCAAAAAACAAATAATCCAATTTAAAAATGTGCTACACATCTAAACAGAATTTTCAATAGAGGAATCAGAAATGGCTGAGAAATACTTAAAGGAATATTAAACATCCTTATCCATCAAAGAAATGGAAAACAAAAGTACTTTGAAATTCCATCTTACACCTGACAAAATGGCTAAGATCAATAATATAAGTGACAGCTCACACTGGCAAGAATGTGAAACAACAGGAACACTCCTCCATTGCTGGTGGGAATGCAAACTCAGACAGCTACTACTGAAATCAATATGGTGGTTCCTCAGAAAGTTGGTAATCAATCTACATCAAGACCCAGCTATACCACTCTTGATATACCCAAAGGACACTCCATCCTAACACAAGGATATCTGTTCAATCATGTTCCATGTGGCTTTACTCATAGTAGCCAGAAACTGGAAAGAACTGAGATGTCCCTCAACAGAACAGATAAAGAAATTGTAGTACCTTTACATAATGAAGTATGACTCAGCTGTTTAAAAAAAAATGACATCATGAAATTTGAAGGCAAATGGATAGAACTAGAGAAATTCATCTTGAATGAGATAACCTAGACCCAGAAAGATAAATATGGTATATATTCACTTATCATTGAGTAAACGATAACAGAGCTACAATTCAGAAAGGTTAGGTAAAGAGGAAGGATCTAGGGGAATACGGGAATCTCCCTAAGAGGAGTAATTATAACAGACTTTGTGGGTGGACTGGGGGTTTGTAGGGATTCAATGAGGAATCAGGTGAGGGAAGAGATGGAGTGGAGGGAGAGAGTTTGGGGAAAGATGGCTAGACTTGAGGGGCACTTGAAGGGTGGTTTGGAGACCTAGTACAGTAGAAACTTTCTAGACTTTATGAAGGGGGTCCTAATGGAGGCCCCTAGTAATGGGGAATATGTTGTCTCAATTGGCTATCTCTTGTAGCCAGGTAAGATTTCCAGTGGTAGAATCAGTGAACATTCAATTGAGCAGTTGGCCAAGAGGATCCCACAGAAATCCCCAAACAATCCAGGCTGTTGTTAAGACAAAAGGCTGCTCTCTGCAAACTGTCATGGGATGGGGTGTTGCCATTGTCATCCACACACCTCACTGAACATAGTGAAGTCGAACTTGTGCCTACATGGAGCCCTTACTCCTATAGTCTAGTCTCTTTAGTATAGGAAGGTACTCTGTAGGCTACAGAAAAAGAAACATGAACACCAACCCAGCCACAAAACTTTGACCTATCTTTGAATAATATGCTAGGGCAATGGTGGTTATTCCTTGTAGGAATAACCAACCAATGTATGATTTGACCTATGGCCCACTCCACAGGAAGGAACCCACACCCCAACACTGCTTGGATAACCAAGAACCAGAAACTAGATAGCCCAGAGACCTAAGGTAAAGCCAAACCTGACAGATCTTAAAAACAAAACAACAACAACAACAAAAAAAACCAATAAAATGATTCCTAGTAATATTCTGTTATACTCCTAGATCAGAGTCTTATCCGGTTATCATCAGAGAGGCTATCTCCAGCAGCAGATGGGAACCGATGCAGAGACCCATATCCAGACAGTATGCAGAGAGTCTAAATTGGAGGTCTCCCTCCAATCCCTCTCCTCAGAGCTCAGGGAATTCTGAAGAAGAGGAGAGAGAAAGAGTGGACGGAGGACCCCAGGAAAACATGGTCCTCTGAATCAACTAAGCAAAGTGCTTATGAGTTCATAGAGACTGAAGCAGCGAGCACAGGGCCCACATGGTTGTACAGAGGTCTACCACACATATATTTTAGCTTTTAGCTTAGTGTTTTTATGGGTCTCCTGGCTGTGAGAACAAGTTGGTCTCTAATTCTTTTGCCTACTCTTAGGACTCGCTTCTCTTGTTGGGTTGCTGTGCCCAACTTCAGTATGATAGTTTTTGTTTTATCTTATTATATTTTGTTTTTTTTTTTTTATGTTTGGTTGGTATCTTAGAAGCCTGTTCTTTTCTAATGATGGACAGAAATAGAGTAGATCCAGAGGGGAGGGGGTGGGGTGGGGAGGGACTAGAAAGAGTAGAGGGAAGGGAAACTGTAATCAGGATATATTGTATGAGAAAGGAATTTATTTTCAATAAAAGAAAAAATAAAGGAAGGAAGGAAGGAAGGAAGGAAGGAAGGAAGGAAGGAAGGAAGACAAAGAGAAGGCTCTGGTGGTAACCAAGAAAGGGGTTAAATTTTCCTTATTTCCCATCATTCCCTTTGATACTGCTTTTATACTTCATGTTTTGCTTCTCCTAAAAAGTTCAGACCTCCAAGTATTTGGTCATTTTATCTCTCCCAAGATGGTATGTTTTAATCTGAAATATCTCTAGCAGGTCTGTGTTTCAGACACTCAGTTCCCAGCTTGTGCTGTTTTGAAAGCTATGGCACTTAGGAGGTAATGTCTAGCTGACTAAAGGGTCACTATGGGGTCAGCCTTTGAAGATGATCCTGTCCTTGGTTCCAGCCCACACTCTCTTGCCTTCTAATTCATCCACATGCTCCCTCTACCATGCCATCCCCAGCATGATACACTGTAACCCATATGAAACAGTGAGTTGAAATAAGATTTCTGTCTATTGCTATAAGTTGTTTCTGTCCATTATTTCAATCATAGTTATGAAAATCAACTAATACAGATTTGGAGAAGAAAAAAAAAATACAAACCCACCCTACCTTCAACCAACCACACATGAAACTACTCATCTTGTCTTCCTTTAAATAAGTTATTTAAATAAAGGATAATTTGCCAGTATTTTCTCCTGTACAACCCACAGCCTAGACTCTTGCAGACAATGGGAACTCAGTGAATACTTGTTAATAAATAAGTGGCAAGTGTTTGAACAGGAAAATTGACTCACTGTGTTCAGAAGGCACACTTCGTCCTTGAAGGGAAAGTGAAGGTTATTTTTGTCTGAGTTCCTGGCAATCCTGAACCAGATCATCTGAGACAGTTGTCCAGTGTAGCCAAGGACAAGGAAGAAAACCCCACACGGTCATGGGAATGCTGCCAGGTCAGGATCTCAGGCTGTGTGTGAGCATACACATGAAGAACAGGATGCAACTGGTACTCTTCAAAAACCAAAAGGAGTTTCTTTCTGTATAACACTAAGCCCTAGAACTGTTCCAGTGTCAGAAAATCCTAGATACCTAATGGATCAAGAAGCCTCTTGTGAGCCAGAGACCTAGCTACCAAACACAGAAAACTGACTGAACATCAACTGGCAGCCCATGTTCTTTCTATATAGCATGGTGCCTACTGGGCACTAATGATAAATACAATTTACAAGAGGTTCTCCAAAATGTAGTCATTCCAGAAAGGGTCCCTACTCAGAACCAAAATGGAAGCTCTTTGACACAAAGGAATTATAAGCTTCTGGATTAGAAAATAAGGAACAAAAAAAAAAAAAAAAAAAAAATCTGCTGATGTTACTGCCTGAGGCTTTAAAAGAATATGAACTTGCCTGCTACTACAGGTAATAGGATGCTCTCAATTTATTCCAAGCTATAAATGTTTTATTTATTACTTTAGGACTGCAAAATAAGATAAGTTGTTACTTCAATAACAGCTTTACATGAAGAGAAGAATTACACTCATCCATCCTATTTCCCTAAAAGGATATTTTCCACTACAGTTAGAAGCAAACTGTTCAGCAATTTCTACCATCAGTTTTCCCTTGGTGCATGCAAACACTGTCTTTGCTTTGCACAAAACAGATTTCAAGCTTAGATGTTTACAGCAACTGTGGAGACTTACTCAGGCTTCCTAAAATAATTAGTCATCACATTGCCAGGGGCTACACTCACTTCCTGTTGATGAAGAAGGAGGGATAGAGAAAAAACTAACAGCAACACAAACAGTGCATCTCCGCCAGTGACTAGAAGGAAAGTGCTTCCCAATTACAGGGTTCAACCCCTTCCTCATGGCCTAGACTCCCCTCCCGAGGAGGTGAAGGCTGCTGCATGGGCAGTGGCCACATCACTTATGCCTATGAGATGGAGCGTTGACACAGCACAGGGAAGTGCAGCCTACTTAGAAGAATGTTCAAATTTCCTTCCTAAAAAAATGTTCAGTTCTTTGGGGAAAAAAGTCAATATGACAGGTTAGAACCCCAAGGGGACAGTTCAAATGCTTGAAAGGATATGGGGGCCTCCACTCTAGTATCTCTGTTTTTATGGATAGCATCTTTCCATGTTCCTGGGCCTCCATATGATGGACACCAAGGAAATTTATATCTTCTTAACTCTTCTCAAGGACAAAATGATACAGAACTCTCTACAGTCTTGAAGTTGTATAAAGAAGGAAAATATTGTTGATATGTACTAAGTGCCAATGTCTTCACTTCAATGCCATAAAACTATATAAAAGAAAACAAGAGTCGTATAGGCATCAAAGTCCACTACAGTTGTGTTGCTGAGTGAAAATGGGTAAAGAACAAGGAAATTAACAAACAACCTTCAAATGTGTAGGCAGCCTCCTGGACTAGGGAAAAGTGCACAAAGGTGGTCAGCAGCTTTTTAGTTGGGGGCTTAATTTAACAGTGGAAGAGATATTTTAAAATAATATAAATCAAGGCAAAAGCAGTTCCCTCAAGAATTATTATTTGCTAAAACAGAAGAAGAGAGGAGAGACAAAGTGGTATAATAAATAACAATAACAATAACTCATAGAACTCAATGAATTGAATACAACAGCTACACAAGGAATGAGAAAGAAGCCTGCAGGAGGATATTCAACAATGAACTAAACAACAACAACAACAACAACAACAACAACAACAAGCCCTTGCCAAAATGTGTGAACCCACTTACTGAATGAGATTTGTGATTCAAAGAGTTTTTAGATTTGCTCACTGCCAAAACATGGATTCCTGATACTGATAGTAATATTTAGGTCTGCAATCCCTGATTTTACTCTTTGTTTCTTTGCCAAAGCAGAAAGGTAAACAGCAGCCAGAGCAAATAGTTTTGTCAATGGTGTCCAAACCCAAGCCCTATTTCCTAGACATCTAAAATGTTAAGGTTGAAAATGTTCTTAAAGACAGTGTAGCCATCCTTCACAATGCTTCCATACACCCAGCCCCATCAATCAGATGGTGTGACACCACCCTCCTGGCAAGAAAGGTCACTGTGGAGGTGATTCTCATCTTGTACTGACATACAAAGAGAACATATAAAAGCCCACACTCAGTTTCTTTCCCCAAAAGACTGCAGAATGTTCACTCGGGCAGTTTTCTCAACCCCTTTGAGCGCCTAAAAAATGATTAATTGACCTAGTTTGAGGAAACCCCTGGCCTGTGGACATATACACTGTTAGAAAGTGACTGGAGGGGCTGGAGAGATGGCTCTGTGGTTAAAAGCACTGACTGCTCTTCCAGAGGTCCTGAGTCTCAGCAACCACATGGTGGCTCACAACCATCTGTAATGGGATTCGATGCCCTCTTCTGGTGGGTCTGAAGACAGCTACAGTGTACTCACATAAATAAAAAGAAAAGAAAAGAAAAGAAAAGAAAAGGAAAGTGACTGGAGGCTTAGCACTAGAACTAAAATGCCCCGCTTCTTGGCCTGCTGCAGCTTCTGCTGATACCCCTGCCACTTTCTAAGTATTCTCAGCAGTAACAAAGCCCTGTCCACTGGGTCAGTCACCCACTTCACACTTTCTCCTGCACTGGGGCTGGAGTGCTATTATAGTCTTTCTCCTGCAAGTGGGCTTAGGGAAAAGCCTTTCCCAACCTCTGAATAATTCGGTAGTATTCATCAGGCAACGACTGACCTCTTCCCAAGACAGAGGCCTCAACCCTACCACTCCAAAGGCTGTTCCAAGCAGCTTGGTTGGTGCCCGTTCTTTCACATGCTGAAATAAGGAATCCTTTATTCTCAGATCACTTTCCTACACTTGTACAGAACAGGCTATTACTCGGGAATGCTTCAAGGAACTCTTGGTTTCTCAGGTTTCCTCCTTATGCCTGTTTACCTTCCAGCTCAAAATAGGAAATTATTTAACAAAAGATGGTATCCTAAAGGCGTCTCTCTTATGACTAACCTGTCCCGTGAGCCTGCTCTATGGGACTTTTCATTAGCCAGAAGATGCTTCTGTAGTCTATGTCCCCCACTACACACACACACACACACACACACACACACACACACACACACGCCCATCCATTGACTGAGAAAATGGAAAAGTCTGTCCGAAAGCCTTTTCTTTCCTTAGAATATGAAATTATTCTTTCACTTTTTTTTTCTAGATCCAAATCCACACAAGATACCAATGTTTCTTCCTACCCCACCATTCTGACAGTCATAGAAGCACAAATAATCGGACTGAATTCTCTATACTATTTATAGGGTTCATCTCTGACTGGTGGCTACATTTCTGCTTAGGTCTATGTTATACCACCATTAGGGGATGCTTCATCTGCCATTAGAGAGCATCCATTGTCCTCTAGCTTTTGTGTGTCCTCGTGTGTGTGTGTGTGTGTGTGTGTGTGTGTAATATTTCTACTCCTATCTAATTCATTTTTATTAATACATTTATTTGTATATGTATGTTTGTGTAGTGCATTTGCCACAGCATATATGTGGAGGTCAAAGGACAACTTTTGGAAGTCAGTTTTCTCACGTTTACATTTTGCTATCCATTCATTTTTTTATCCATTTATACACCTTATTGCAGATTTCCTTTTCCATACAAATGTATCATTCACTCTGCCACTCTACTAGGCAACCAAAACATTAGCCATTCATATGGTCACCCAGTGACCATTCTTATATATTGGCAAATGTCTTAAAAGCACATATATACTGAGTCTCGAGTATAAGCAAGGTAATTAAATCTAGAAAAGAAATGACAATGTACTACTCAGAGACTATGGATTATGAAGATATTCAAGAACATATAGGCTGAGAGAAAATCTCCCTTCTCTCACAACCTGAACATTCTCTCTATAAACATCCCACATGAGATGGTACTCACTGTAGGTTCAAAGCTCTTGGCAGATCTGGACAAGCTCTGACCTGAAGACACTAAGTTCATAGCTACTAATTAATATCAGTGTCTTGCTGTTTTGAAGTGTTGGTTACTACTAAGGAACAGCTGCTTTCAGTATCAGCTACAATTATTTTCTGTTCAGGTCTTGGAACAAGTAAAACCACTAACATAAAAATTTCCTCAATTATGTGAGGTCAAAAAGACAAAATATAACTTAAATATACCTCCTGTCTTCCACTTAGCTCTCCAACTTAGATACAGGAAAGTACAGATACCAATTTTTTTTTTAAGGAAGAAATCTGTTTTCCACATAATCTAACAAAAGGAGTTGAAAAGAAATGGAATATAATTAAACTTCATTGTATTTAAAAGTTAAAAAAAAAAAAAGGTTCCCTTATTCCCTATCACATCTGGGCTGACAAGCATGTTATTTAATTGCCCACAAATGAGCTTCTTTAAATAGAACCCATTAAAGCCCCAATTTCAGCATCAGCCTGTGCATGGGGTGGGGAATAGGGTGATGCAAAATGAACTTTGAAACGACTAAAAAGCAAAACAAGCTGCTTTATCAAAATTTCAACAAAATCTGAAACAAAGAGAAGCTATGAAGGGGATTAAACTTCCTACCTCCAGCACTGGCAAAGCAAGTGCTCCAGAGGAGGAAACCGGAGCCTAGACGATTGCCTGCAGGGTTAGAGGCTCATCTGAGCTGATATCAGGGTAAAACATGCGTTTTTAGACATCCAGAGACACTCCGACCCAAGGCCCAAGGCACTCCTGAAACCATAATCTCCACCAAAGGAAAAAATACCAGTCTAGTCAAGTGTGGCTCATGCATAATTTATACCTGGCAGCTAACACATCCCCTTTGCCTATCCTGTCAGGGTCTCAAACTCAGTGTGCTTAAAATAGAATATAATACCTCTTCCTCAAACCAATTCTCCTTGGTGACTTTCTTCTTTCTGCATCACCAATTATACCGGTCTTGAAGCCACAAAATGATTTCTCCTCTGCCTCAGCCAAATACCCAGTCAATCACCTTGCAATAACAACAGCTAGCGCCTGCGGAGAGCTAAATTTAAGCACAGTATAAGACAGCTGACCCACATCTCCTCATTCAGTCCTTGCAACTCACCTGCCAAACACATATAATTATCCCTCATGTGGGACGAGGAGCCGAGGCTCAGAGTAAAGTGGTTTAAGTGACGTGACAAGGCCTTGAAGCCGACGACAGGTAGCAAACCTGAATCCTGGAAGCCTCCGTGACTGCCGGACCATTCCCAGGACTCAGCTTCATATCTGCCTTTTGCTCTCCTTCCCTTATGCTGCCTCTATTTCAGGCCTTTAATAGCTTTGAGGTCAACTTCTAAAATGTACCCTACAAAGGAGGCTAGGCTAAACTTAAACACCTTAAAATGCTACCTTGTTCACAATATTCTTCTCTCCTTAAGATCTTTACTGCTGTTCAAACATAGGTATCTTATATGTAAAGCCTCCTACAACCTGGCTTTTCCATTGAAAACATGTAACTCTAGTCACATTCTTTACCAGTCTCCACTAAGTCTTCAAGTCCAACTCAAATGACATCTTTTTAAGATTTCCCTCATGAAGGAAAAAACAAAATGTGTTGTTTCTGCTAATGCTCTTTGTACTAAGTTCTAGCCTAAGAAAAATCTGTATGACAACCCATAGAGAAGGGTACGATTACTGTCTACCACCTCCAGTTTATAGGCAGAGACTCTAATATGGACAGGTGAAGTTACCCACAGCTCCACTACTTGCAGTGGTTTAAGAGAGAATGGCCCATATAGGCTCATATATTTGAAAGGTTGGTTCCCAGTTTTTGGACAGTCTAGAAAGGATTAGGAGGTGTGGCCTTATTGTAGGAGATGTGTCACTGAGGGTAGATCTTAAGTTTCGAAAGGCCCATATCACTGCCAGCCTCTCCCCACTACCCTCCTCCCCCCATTTCTCTTCCCCTCCTCTTTCAAACAGGTATAAGTTCTCATCTACTTCTTCAGTGCCACGTGTGCCTAGGCTGCCTTGGCTGTGGTGTCTTCACAGCACAGACCAGTAACTGAGGCATTGCTGATAAATATGAAGTTCAATTCCACACTGCAGGCTCTAGAGCCTTATCTTAACTCTGTTACTGTAGGGGACTCTGAGAAGTGATCCTTCTTTCTCAATAGCTTGGCAATTGCACCCAAATCCTCTGCTCACTCGCACACAATAACAATGTGATATGCTCTCATTGTCCCTATTTCTTCATCTGCATGTAGCTATGAATCTCACGTTATCATGCTACTATGAGGCTAATAAGTGTATCACCAAATTATTAGGTAAATAAAACAATGTCATAAATACCAAGAGCTGAGAATCAGACCCAGCAACATTGACTGTTAGCTATTATCATTAAGGTCTCGATACAATTGAATGGCACTGCACAAACCCTGTAGACAACTTCATAACCATGGTTTAGAAAGGCCAAGTGTACATCTAGCCATGTTTGGTGTTACAAGACATAGAAGAAAAAAAAATCTTCAAGATTAATAGGAATCAATGAGCACAGAGCCCAGGACCATGGTTACAGTATCATTTGCTCTACAAACTTAACAAGGGAATTAATGTGACTGAAATTGTAAAAATCTTCAGGAAAAGATAGCAGGAATTCTAGCCAACTTGAGATGGTAGATAGTTTCTTGAGAAGGGAGGCTTGGGTCATAGGCAAGGGTCAGTAGTAGAACTACTTACTGCCAGAAGCCTGGAACCAGAGGCATACTCTCAAAAGTGGGGGCCAAAAAGAAGCAGAATTAGAGCCGTCATTACTGAGCCAAAAGGGTTAGCTGAAAAGTCTTGCCAAGGCTCCATGACCAAAACAGTGAGACAGACCAAAGGCAGGACAAGCTAGGACAAGGTCTCCAGTGATTACAGACCGTGAATGCTAGTCAGATCATCCTGGCTTTAGTATGTCTTCATTTTCTTAATGGTTTGAGCCTTACTGTTCTGAAGTGAATGCTATATGCAAATTAAGGTTTACTTTATATTTATTTTATGCATATGTGTAAGTACCTATACCATGTATATTCATAGTACCCAGAAGCCAGAAGAAAGTATCAGATCCTCCTGGAAATGGAGTTACAAGGGATTATGAGAGACTATGTAGGTGCTGGAAAATAATCTCAGGTCCTCTACAAGAGGAGCCAGTACTCGGAACCACAGAGCCATCTCTTCAGCCTCTACCTTAGACGTTTTCAAATTGTCTCACACAGGGAAATTTACACACCTTCCAAATTACACATGGAAGAAAAGCGCTCAGATCTTCTTCAATCATCTGGCAAGTCTTCGCCTTCCTGCCCTAATGGCTATCTCATGTCATTCATTGCCCAGAGACCAGCAGCACTTTGTTTTAACTCTCCAAGGACTAAGTAGCCATTACATCAAATTACTCAGAGCATTTACTGAATGCACATCTAGAATACACTAAGTTAGACCTTGTTACCTTATCGATCCTTCAATGACCCAGTGAGATAGTGCTATGCCCATTCCATAGCTGAAGAAGGTAAAGCAAGCTTCCAGAGCCCAAGGTCACACCACTAGGATGTCTCGATGCTATCTGACTCCAGTAACAACTTTCACACCACACTGCTTCCTTTCTTCTGCTACTCTTTAATCAGCAGGCTCTTTGCTACTAAAAGGCTAGAAAAGTAGGAGAGGCTATTGCAGGTAAACCGCTGACATGATGAACTGGCAGCCTGGAACATAATCTTCCCCAGGGATCCCAGAAGGCTTGGTAAGAGCAGTTGGAGAGGAATGAGCAATACTTAAACTCTCTTTACTCTCAGTACACGGGGTCATTTCCTCCTCTTCAATTGCTCTCTCAGAGCTGTGCTGAGAGCCATCCCTGCTGCTCCTGCCAACTACAGCAGCCTTCAGCAGGAAAATTATATAGGAGAAATCTAAAAAAAATAAAAATAAAAGCGAATTTCTTCTTTGAAACTTGGGAGAATGGAGAAAATAGATGGAACTCTCAAGAGAGAAGAAATCCATAAATACTATGAACAATAAAAAAAAAAGGCTACAAATATCTTATACCAAAAGATTAATAAGAGGCAATAAAATAAAAATGGGACAGATAAATTAAAATTACAGCAGACCTGCTGTGAATACCCTCTACCCTCTCACCTCTTCTATTTACATGGAGTGTCAAGAGAAGATAAATGTCTAAAGAAACACAATGGTCCCAGAATCTCTCTCTTTCACCTCTGAACAGCCATGTGGCTGGGGGTCACTTACAAAACATGTCAATTAAGTCAGACATCTGTAAGACACCAGCATGAAAGACAAAGAAAACAAAAGGACGGGTAAAGTAACTAAAAAATCAAAGACAGCCAGGTAAAGGTTGAAAAGGGTTAAGAGGCTAGGCACGACTTTGTCAAAGGCCTGCTCAATCAAATGATGGACTATAAACCAAACTCCACTAACCTGAGTCTAAAATGGCAGACAAGATCAAGAGGAAAACATTAACAGCTGGTACAAATGAAAAGACAGGGAGGGCAGTAAGCAATGGAGTTGTCACTTCAGAGAAGACATCTTTACGTTTGGAATGACTTTGGTCAACAAGGAAAAGCCGAAGCTTAAGAACACAAAGGAAGGCACAGATGGTGAGAGTCGGGTACAAAGGAGAGGTCCCTGGGCAGCAGGAAGGCTGCCTCATCCACTGAAGAGGGCCCAAGACTTCAGCAAGTGAAGTTCTCCAGGAAGGACAATCTTTCTGCCTGCCTGCCTGCCTGATTGCCTCAGTGCTAAGAAATCATGGATACAACTGACAGTAAGAGACATCAGAGGTTGGGTTGCCAATTTGACTTCTCCGTGTGGAGGTTTTCTTTTGCAAGCCATTTGAATCATTTGACTCTCAGGCTCAGAAAACTTTCAGGCCAGTTATTCACACACACACACTTTTGTGCTTGTGGTTTTTAATTTTCTCTTTAAAATGAGAGCTAAGGCAGAAGGTTTTACCAGAAATTCATAAATATTTCAGGATACATTTGTGAGCAATGAAAGAAGAAGCTGACTTCAGATGGAGCACATTGATTGTTTGGAATTTGGCAGTCTGGACATGAGTTCAGAAGGGGCCAATGGAGTGGCTACTCTGCTACTTACTGTCATCCTTTCATCCTCCCCAATAAACACATGTGCACTGAGTCCTTCTATGTCCAGGGGCTTCAGGATAACGCCATGCAGGACAGAGGCTATCTAGTATTATGATAAGAGAAGACACAAGCACAGCAAATCATCACAATAGCAATGAGTGGTTTTATGTGTGTATGCACACGTGTGTGAGCGTGCGTGTGTAGGAGTACTCACATGTATAGGTACTCACAGAGGGCAGAGGCTGATGTTGGGTGTCTTCCTCTACCATTCTATACCTTCTTTTCTGGAGACAGGGTCTCTCTGAGACCTTGAAACTCACAGTTTTGACTAGGTTGGACACCAGTAAGCCCCAGGGATTGTCCTGTCTCTATAACTCCAAAGACGGGGTTATAGGTGCACACTGCCATATCTAAGTTTTATGTGAGTGCTGGGGCTCCCAAATCAGTTCCTCACCTTTGCACAGTAAGCACGTTAGCAACTGAGCCACCTCACGGGCCCCACAACAGCAATGAGTGTTCCTTTATAGAGGAAAAGTTCACAGCATTATGGAGAAAATGCAGGAAGGCTGCCTAATCTAGATTAGAGAGAGAAGATCTCTTTGAAAAGACTGTACTTGAGACTCGGAGAAACTTCAGTTGCCCAGAAAAGCATGTCATATGCAAAGTCCTTCCAGGGATTCTTTAACATAATAATCACATCACTTGAGAAGACCTGAGGGCCATATGCTAAAATGTAAGATACAGCAAATGTCCAAATATCTAGGGAAATAAAACAGATAATATGTCCAATAACTGAGGAGCAGGTTGAGCAGGAGGACTTTTGTTTTTAGGATGCCGAGTCAGAGATACCTGTGAAGCATCCTGAGATAAGTATTTTCTATTGGTTACTTTTCTATTGTTGTGATAAAACATCATGACCAATGCAGAAGAGTTAGTTTGGGCTAATGCTTCCAGAGACTGAGAGTCCAAAATGGCATAACAAAGGCACAGCAGCAGCAGAAGGAAGCTAGGGCTCATGCCCTGACCCACAGGAAGGAAGCAGAGAGAGCAAACAATAAATGCTGTAAGTCTTTTAAACCTCAAAATCCACCCTTAGTGGGAGGCCACAACCCCAAACAGCACCACCCACTGAGGATGCCACAGGCCTATGGCACTCGAGACTATCTCCTTCAAGCCAACACAGCACTTGAACATACACTTAGGTCTGGGGCTCCGAAGAGGTCTTTACAGTGATGAACCAAAACCTGGGACTGGACAGAAGACAGGACATACAACTGAGATTATTCAAGGGAGAGCAGGACAACAGGAGAAGAGGGGCCCAGGAAGAGAACCCTTTCCTCATGCTTGAAGAAGCAGAAGGAAGGAATCACAGAGGACAAGAAGGAGACAGGCAAAGAGAGACAGAGGGCAGGAGAAGCAGAAGTTTGGAAAGCAGGAATGGGGAGGATGTGTTTCCAGCTGTGCTAAGGGGAGGATACAAGAGACTACAAAGGCCAGGCAGTACAAGTAAAGGGGAAATTGAGTCAGAGGAAGTTTGGAAGAAAAATAAGTTATACAAGTGCCAAGTGGTGCCACACACTTATAATCCCAGCACTTGGGAGGCTGAAGCAAGAAGATCCTAAGTTCATAGCCAGCCTGGGCTACAGAGTAAGACACCATCAAGGGGAAAGGAGGAGGAGAAAGAAAGAAAATATATCAAAAATGATTGGAAAAGGAGAAGAAAGTTATGTCTTTACAGGTGACATGAGTTTTTATATAGAACATCGGATCATGTTCCACCCAAACACATAGAAAAAATGTTAGGACCATAAAACAACCTCACCAAAGCCAGACCAAAAAAAAAAAAAAAAAAAAAAGGATTAACAAAGTAAGCTGTATTTCCATGCACTGACTGAACAACACATAAAAGGAATAAAGAAATCAATCATACAAGATCAAAAAGAATAAATATTTAGAAATAAATTTAGGTACGATAAGAGATGTGTATGTCATTAAAAGTCACCAAACAAGAAAATACCTTGTGTTCATGGACTGGAAGACAAAACTGTTAAAACTGGCCACAAAACAAAGCAATCTAACAATTCTATGTAATCCCTGTCAAAATCCCAATGGCACTTTTTGCAGAAATAGGAAAAAAGCCATCTCAGAATTGATAGGAAATCTCAAATACCCTGAATAGTCAAAATAATTTAGAAAAAGAAAAAAGTTGGAAGTATCTCAGTTCCTAATTTTACAATTTCTTATAAGGCTATAGTTATCAAAATGACATGTTCTGGCCTATAGAGACACACGGGCCACTGGGACCGAACGACAGCCTAGAAGTAAAGCTCCGTCCGTCGTATATGATCAAAAGACCTTCAACAAAGCTCAGAGACCATACAGCAGAGAAAGAATCCCTTTCCATAAACAATGCCAGCTCACACACCCACATGCAAAACAGTGAGGTCGTACCTTTGTGTTATACCACATACAAAATTCAACATAAAGGCTGTTTCAAACCCTGTTCAGAGTGAGGACTTTTCATGCTGGAGAACTGAAAGGCTTTTTAAAAAGTCTTAAGACTTTCGGGAGTATCAAAAGACCTTTGGGGACAAACTGAAAAAGGAACATGTAAGCTCTTTGGATCTTCACCCAGCAGGGGCGAGTCTCCACATCAGCACCAGTGTGCTTTAGAGGCCCTGCAAACACAGCATAGGCTCCCCTGAGGGCCCAGGGGAGAAGGAAGGAAAGAGTTGTTAGCATTCTTTCTTACCTTACATGTGCTAAGCTGTGTGTACATAGGTTATAAGAATGCAGTACTTAGCTCTAAGGGTACTTAGCAAGGACAAAACCATACAGCTACAAACAATCAGACCCCACACTACAGCATTAAATATGCTCTGTGAGCCATAAACTGAGAATGTTCATAAAAATATCAAGTATGGATCACTGTTCTAATAAGATTCCTAACTCTTCCCTGTTCAGCCAAGCAATACTGAATACATCTGTATTTCTATGCTGGCACATGTAAGAGGTAGCACTTGGTCGGTTAAAGATTATAATTATTTTGGTTGTCTTAAATTTTTATACAAATTTCTGCTCATTTACATTTTACCATATAAAGGCAGAATGGAAGATGTGGCACTTTCTTCTCCAACTGTGAGTGAAGACTGATATAACACTATTACACTGAATTCCTTACTCAAACACAAAGGTCGTTAATCTATGATCTCATTTAAATTTACCCAGTCTACTGAAATAGATGAAGATAGTCACAAGGGATGGAGGAAGCAGAGCCAGTACGCATTCAGCAACCAGGGGATGGCAGATAGAGACCATAGTAAGAAAAACTGGGAAGTGATCCCAAGGAGATGCACAAGTTACAACTTCAACTTACTGCTTACTTGTCAGAGGACTTTATTCTGTCTAGAATGTGTCTCGAGTTCTTCAGTTACAAATACAGTGAGTAAAACTTGCTTTCTTTCCAACCTCACCAACTATATGCATTGATGTGTGACTGTTACAGCCACTGCTTCATATAGTCAATTACATGGGCCAGGTTACAAGAAGCTTTTGCCTTTGTTTTTTATTTGAATAGCTTTGTTTAACCACTGTATTTTATAGAGACGTGCAGGTGAACAAGAGCTCAACCCTGGCCCTCTGGATCCTTCTATAGTGGGAAGGGGATGGTGTTGGGCTGTCAGTCTTTACCAGTGCTTTCCATAGAGCCAGTGACCTCCCCATGTCAGCAAGCAGAGCCCAGCTGTAGTTTTCTTCCAATGATTTCGAAGCGTTTTAAAGAATGCAGTCATCTTCTCCTATAGATTTAATAGGCAGAAAAAGAAAACAGTTATCCACAGTAATCACAGAGTATCCCACAATCCTTCCCTAAGGTTTCCCTCCCTTCCGTTTTCCTTTCTTGTTTTCTTTGCCACTCTTGCTCTGGTTCTTCTCATCCTTTCCTGTCTAGTCACCATCAGCATCTTCTGGTCCACTCACCAACCTCTGCTTCCTTCTTTACTCATGTACTTCTACCCTGGCCCCCTCCTTCCATATCCACCCACTTTTCCCTATGCATATAAGAAGGAAGGAGGGCAGAAAGGGAGGAATAAATCCCCAGGCTTCCCCTGATGTCTGTCTTCTTACTGTCCCACTATACTACTGTTGAGTATTTGTTACTACATACGAGGGACCAAACTACCAGCAACAGCTCATTCAAAACCAAAGAAAACACCAGGTCTTCAATATGAAAACCAGTGGAGAACATGCTTTAAAATACACGATGCACGTGGCTCAGTAAAACACGCTCAACTTACTAATCAAAGGCATGCAAATTATAAAGAGCTATCATTATTCATGTATAAAATTAAGTTTTAAATTATCATATTCACTGATGACAAAATACAAGACAGATACTCATACCTATTCCTGTAAGGGAAATTATAAAAAAATAAAGTGGTGTAATATGTTTATTCTGGTTTTGTATGTCACCATGATGGTATCTGTATTTATTAATTTGTTACTTAACTTTTCTAACTAAAGTAAACTCCATGAATGCAGGGCTGTGGTCACTGCTAGAACCTATATATCAAGTAAGATCTGGCACATAATAGTTAACCCAAAAACATCTATTAAGTGAGTGAGACATGTAGCAATTCATTTTTAATTGAGAATTTTCACAGCTATAGGAAAAAACAACCAAAATACAATGTTAAATAAAATTAGCAGAGTAAAAGGCATCTATAACTAGTGTTGCCCCAATTATGTTCAAAGAGGACTACCAATCAAAATACCAATAAATAAAAGCAGAACTTTTATATAAATTCTCTAAGTTGTAAGGTACTAAATGACATCTTAAAATTGCAATATATATATTTATATAAAATTGCAATATATATGTATATATATATAATGCTAATTTTTCTGAAATAAATATAAATTATTATCTAAACAGATAAAAAATTATTTCTCCCTTTAACTTTGCTTGGTTAAATCCCTCTCCTAAGAAGAAATGGCCACACTGCAGACATCAATGAAGCCATCCAGGCTGGTACAAAAAAATAAAAAACAAAAACAAAAACAAAAAGAACCCCAAAAAACAAAAAAACTTACCCCAAATATCCATGTAATTATTGACCTCTCTCATCTGACCCTAATCACTTATTCATTCAGGAGACAACACCTAGTCTGTGTTAAGGATTAGGGCAGGGACAAATGCTCATAAATCTTAAATCCCTAACTGCAATACAACCATACAGGTAAAGTTGCAACACTGTAAGATACATGCTGGGGAATGATAACAGGATCTACCTTGAGATCAGAAAAATGGGCCTAACTAGGATGGACCTGAAGGAGCCTGAGTCCTGCCGACTAGGAGAAGTCACAGAGTAAAGGAGTTAGGTATACACTATGGCCTGAACACCTGTTTCCAAAACTTGAAAGTGGCCACCCTAATTCCCACTGAAATGGTATTAGGATGTAGAAATAATGGGGTCCTAAGAATGTTGTCCTCATGAATGGGACTAGCACCCTTCTAAGAAGAGACACAAGCAAGACAGCCTCACATTCCTTCTATCTTCAAACCATCTGAAAACTGAAGACACAGTAACAAGACAGTCATTTGCAAACTAGGAAGAGTGTACAATACCTAGTGCCAACCAGCTTGGACTCATACTTCCAGTTTGCACATTCTAAGAAATAACTTTTTGTTATTTAAGTCATCCCAGTTATAACAACCTGAATTAGTGAGTATACAAAGGCTGTGTGTGTGTGTATGTATGTGTGTTTCTGAAAAACCCAGGTAGGCAGTAGACTGAAGAAGTACTTTCTCTTCTCACTCATTACTAAGACTAAGAATCTTATAACAAAAGACATATTAACAAGGAAAAAGCACATACATCTATTTGATATGAGTTTTCATGACAAAGAACCTTCAGAAATAAATCCCTGTATGTGTGGTCAATTTGATGAAGAGCAGAAAGTTCTACAGAAACATGACTGAACGAGGTGCTATGACTTAAAGACCAGAAAGGTCAGGTTCTTCTATGTCCCTTCATCTTAAGAAATAAAAGTAGTATTTCCTGCATGCATCAGACAGGTAACTCTAACATGAGAGCCTTATACAGGAAGTCTGCTGTTAGAACAGCAGCAACTTCCTGCTTCTACTGTTTCCTCAACTGCCTCAACTACTTGAGATGAACATGCCCTAAACCCCCATCGATAGACTATACATACAGGATAGCTTCTAGAACAGTGGTTCTCAGCCCTTAGTGTCCTTAGTAAGCCTTATTTAAATTGCACAAAATCTGTTGTAAATGTATATTCTTGGTCATTACCTCCCTTCACCCAAAGCTTACTTTGAACTGAGTGGCCAGCCACATCATTTTTAGTTAGCAGTTACTACCATAATTGCGATGGAGGTTGCAAACACATCAGACATTAAAAATCAGTAGTTTAAAGATGAAGGATGCGGGGGAAGGGGGAGATTTGAATAGGCTTTGAATCCACACTAAGGGCTTTGGATATTATATTGAAGACAATGAAAGAAAAAACCTCGAGTTTTTTTTGTTTGTTTGTTTTGTTTTGTTTTGTTTTTTAGCAGATAAATGACATAATCATATTTGACGTGCAGAATATAAAACAGACTGCCAGAATCTGAAAGTAAAGCTAAGGGGAGCCATTAGAGGGGCGGCTGCCATAAATTCTAGACAAGAGTCAACAAAAGATTTGGAGGTCTTTATAAAATAGAAATGGGCAGTTCTTGGTGACCAATTGATTGCAAGAGGTGAGGGAAGAGGAAACAAGCCAGGTTTTGTGCTTAGGCGACGGATTGTTAAATGATTTCAAGGCTTTGGATTTATATTGTGGGTTTGTAGTGTGCAGTTCAGGAGACTCTAGACTGTTAAACCTGCTGGGCACACTCAAATGAAGTCCAAGCAGATGTCTGGACTTAGCCTTTTGGAAATAGGAGAAACTGAACACAAGGTACAGAATTGGGATTCATGCCTGTGAAGGTAACGTATGGGAACTGCTAACATCACCCAAGTGGAGAGTAGCACAGAAAGAAGGTCGGGAAAGTCAGCGACACTCTGAGAGGATGGTCTTTTCAAAAAGCCACGCCCACCCTCTGCAACTCCCTTTTCGTCTTAAATGATTCCTATATTATTAGAAGATGAGGGAAATGTGCAGGCAGCCCAGTGTGCAAAGAGGACTGGTCCAGGTGCCTGACGAAATCCTAGCTTTGTCATTTACAGATGGTGAGACCCTGGATAAGTCAATTAACATTTTCACTAGAGAAATAGGGAAACACCATCAACTTATGCAGTGAAGGGGTTGTGAATAAAATCTGTACGTTTTTCCATATTTGTCTTCATAATATGTACTACATTCAGTGTAATATTCTTAGTAGCCAGAATTTTCATTCTCATTAATGTCAGTTAAAAATCTCAATTTTATGTCCAAATGAATGTATCTTTGCCTTCCAAGCAGGCTTTCCCCCAAACCCATAAACTCCCAAACTCTGACCCTCTCGTGACAAGGAAGGTAGGGGTTTTCTCACTAAAGAAGAGCTCCTTGGGGGCAGGTCCTTGCCATCCACATCCGCAGAATCTAATAAACAGAATGAATGAACCGACCCACCCTCTATGGTTCAAATATTACTGGCCTCGTTTTTGTTCCGAGGAATCCCACAGTCCAAAGTGGGAAGTAACTGAAGGGGTTCACAGGTTAAGGACTGCTCTGGGACTCGAACCAGGACACCTGACTCGCAGGGACAACGGGCGTGCGCGCCACGCCGGGCCGGCCCAATCTCCCCTCCTCCCGCCTCACCGCAGCCAGCAACCGCGTGGCCGATCCAGGGACGCCAGGCGGGTTCCCCGGACGCCCTGCTCAGCGCAGCAACCCGCGGCTGCGCCCCACACCCTGACCACTCACACACACGCACACACACCCAGCGGCCCTCGCTCGCTCCCCGAACTCACCGCTGCCCGCCGCTCAGCGCCCGGCCTTTCCTGTGTGCTCTCACAAAACTCTCCCTCTCGTTTAAGGGAAACCGCTCCCCCTGCCCTCGGGTTCCGACGCGGAGCTGCGCGAGCCAGGCGGGGCGAGCCCTCCTGTGACCTAAGGGATGGGCTCGCAGCAGCCACCTCCCTCCCTTCCCTTTCTCTCACTTTACTTGTTCATTCAGTCTTTTCATCTTTCCATCTCTAGCCAACCAATCGTTTCACAATATATAAGAAGAACAGTTTTACGATTTGGAACTAAATCAGAAAGTAATTAAGCGAGTGAGGCAAATTTAGATAGGGGTAAATGAAACAAAACGAAACAAAACAAAACAAAACCCGGCGATAGGGCTTGAGGCGAGGAGGCACTGTGTTGAATTAACCAGCGGAAGTTTGAATTCCAGAGAGCAGGAAGAAGAAGATCAGGTCTGGATGCATGGAAGAGTAGAGTAGGGGAGGGGGTGGGGAAATTAGGCACAAAAATCACAGAACCCTTAGGCCTCTGTGCTGGAGGCAGAGAGAGCTGTGGAAAAGGAAAGCCATGGAGCAGGAGAGGCCGCAGAGGTGCTGGACACCAGAAAAATGTGTCCTGCTAAAATAGAAAGATTGCTGGGCTGAAGATGAAGGGCAGGTACAGGGACGCTTCCTGTTAACTGCCTAAGACCAAGGCAGTTACAAAAACTTTTTATCTTGCCACCTCTCACTGCCAGGGAGATGTCAACAAAACAGTTTTGCAGCAAAGAGGACTCGAAGAAGTCTGTCTTGAGGGCAAGACAGGGCCATTGCTGTCTTAAATGGGAACAGTTTTTCAGTGGGAACATCTTCAAATGGGAACTTGCCTGAGATGTCACTAACATTTGATCTCTAGGAACCCACATCTTCCACAAGATATACACGCATTTAAAGGTTACTGGGCCTGAGGAGTGCTGAGGGGGGACAAGAACTCCTTCACTGGCGTTGCAGTCTCTAAGTTGCTCATATTCCTATAGGTAGTCCCTCACTCGTGCTCCCCATAGATAACCCCAATCAAATTCATTGATTCACAAATCTAGACTTTAGTGGAATCATTTCTTTGGGGGTCTGTCCCTGTCACACTATCTGGAGGGAATAGACATTTATTTGCTGCTGTCTCCCTAGGGAATAGGAAATAAATTTATTCTGAGCCAAGTATGAATGGCTATGGTTGTGGAACACGGATTCAAGTTGCCCTGAATGGCATGTTCTACCATGGAAGAGGTTAGTTGAACACTTATGAATCAGAGAATAAAATACAATCAAGTTAAGATGTCAGATAGGCAAGTTACAGCAACGCAGAGAAATCTCTTCCACGGGTTTCAGATGCCATATGACAGATAACTTTCTTAGATTTGGGTTGGTGGAAGTTTACCATTCCCAAAATTTTACCTAGCAGTCACAAAGATGGGTTAGGTAGAGAGCTTGGTGGTGGTAAATGGCTGTTACAGGTAAGAGAGGAGAAATCTGGCTATCCATCGGTGACATTCCATCTCTCCACTGTCGTGAATTTCTAATCAGTCTACTGGTCTACAGACTCCTGAACAGCAATGTATCTTTTTTTTTTTTTTTTTTTTTTCACAGAACTCTAGTCCACAGACAACAAAGGCTAACCACTGAGGACAGCTTTAGGCCCATATCAGCATTAGGGCCTAATTTATCAAACTGATCTTTATCCACCATGCATTTAACTCCCCCTACATTGCTGTCAGGATCAAATCAATTCTTTATCCCTCATTTTTTTCCCCTCCTTAAATGTTATCGCTCTTTGTTGCAAGTGCTATCTAAGCCAAACTTTTAAGTCACTACTTTGAGCTTTCTCCTGATGTTCACATGTTAATAGTTATGCTCGTTTTCTCAGGTTAATCTCTTTCTTCTTTCCTTTTTGGCCGTGGGGAGGTCTTCCTCAAGTCTTCCTCAAGGGCAGAGAAGTTAAGTTCCTTCCCGGTAGGGAAAAACATTTTTGGACATGCCACTCAGTAGAATAGGATTCTGTCAGCAGAATTGTTGGGTCTGGTTTAGATTTTACAGGTATCTCTAGTGCAGTCAGTGGACTCATAGTAACAAGAGAGCTATAGGTACACAGTGCTGATGCCAACCTCCAGACAGTTTAAATTCAGCAACCCTCGTGATGGCGGGGGGATCAAGCCAAACAACACAACTTTCCTCTGTTCTTCCTTCCATCATTCTGTCACTCAGCATCTGCTGAGATGGGCTTCATGGAAAGTCTGAGGCCACCATGGTGCCCAATCCCACAGGTCTTGCAATCTACTCTCCCAGGTCCCATTTAATTTGTTTAAAACTGAAACTCCAGATGAATGCCGGAAGTACAGCAAAAACATTTGATGCGGTTAAGTACAGTAAGCCATACTCTGTCCTACTTTTCACTGGGACAGTGTGAACTTCCCACCACTCTCTCACTGGGATGTGTGAACTTCCCATCACTCTCACGGGGACAGTGTGAACTTCCCACCACTCTCTCCATTTGTATATCAGACGATGGGAGAAGATCATGCTTAAAAACAATCCCTTAGAGTTCTAAAGTAGTTTACTACTGAGGGAGTCAGCGAATTACTTTCAGAATTTCTTTTCCAACTGTCTAAACTGTTTATTTGTGGAAATGGGGTTGTGCAACTGCTTGACTGGAGGCCCGAAAACCCTGAGATCTGTGGGATGATCCAAGGAGAAAGCAAGGAATATGCTTGAAAGCAAGAAAGGTCCTGAAAATGGGGATGGCGAACTTTGATCAGAAAACAAAACCTTTGAAAAGCCTTAATAATAATTACATATGCAGATGGCGTTTGTGTGCACGCATGTATGTGTGCCTTTCTTAGGGCTTGCGTCTTGTTTTCGATCTTATATGTGAAGGGAGGGCTATACTCATTTCTGGGCTCAGGACCTCTCAGGCCTAGAATCAAATATTGCTGCCATATGAGCATGACAAGTGAGTGTGAACCTGACCACATGGGCATCACAGGTGAGTGTGAACCTGACCACATGGGCATCACAGGTGAGGGTGGACCTGACCACATGGGCATCAC
>JADRCD010180228.1:0-13133 GCA_019843815.1 Montemys delectorum
ACACACACACACACACACACACACACACACACACACACACGATTGATCCTTTTTACTTCCTCACTCACTTAACATTAAGAATCTTAAGCATACTGACCGTCAGGTACTACGTGCATGGAAGGCATGTTCAAAGATCATTCACATTACATGCTCTTTTATAGAATTAAACGCTAGTTGGAAGTAAATCAGATTCTGAAAAAAAAATCATTTTACGATGAACATTGTTTAAGAGTGCAGTAACTTGGGAAGTGATCATTAGGTAAAGCATGATATAAAATGGAAACAATCTACTTAATTGAGATGGACACATTTGAATGAATGGCATTCCTTTATGTTCTCACCAGTCGGATAACAGTGTTACTGATACAATCTTATAGGATTATTTTGAGGGTCATTCAAGACATTATACAGTAATTTACAGTGTTGTCTCATTAAAATATGTACATAGACTCAGAACATGTGTTCATAGGACCACTTTTGCTAATGAGGAAAATGCAAAACCCCTTCAAAGGAGTTACATAGAAAGTGAAGTATCTACACAGTAATTATTTGTGTCAATCAATAAGAATGATGTTTTCTCACTTCATCATAGCTGAATGTCACACAATTAATGCCTAAAAACAGGTTCAGGTGAATACACTGTTAAAAGTCAGCATGTCTGAGGGGCTATAACCATGGGTGCACAGGAAGGAGAAGGTGGTTACACTAGGTAGGTTCAGGTCCGTCATCTAGATACCAGTCATATGAAACCTGCTGAGCTTAAATTTACATTTTTGTGCTGTTCTATTGACACATGTCATTTAGAAAATGTAGAGCAGCAGCCTATCAGTATAATATTTTTAAACTTTCCTGCTATAGATATCTTTTGATAAAATTATTATCAAATTGTTCTTTTAAAGATGTGATTATAATAGATTTATCTTTAAAGCTTTAATTTAATGTCTTCAAATAATCTCCTTTTGGAAAAAATGAGTAACTTAAATACTTTTTAAATAACTATTATAGAAATTTGAGTGCAGAGTCTTTTTTATGACTAGAGATCTTTTTACATCTTTGGACAAGTTACCTTCATTTGTTTCCTAACCTTCCCTGAGGCTTATTTCTAGAAAGGTGCTTATACATCTGAAGAAATAACTATGCCTTTTTATTATTTGGCAAATCAAAATTCTTCCATGACTTAGATATAATGCAATAAAATGAAAACTATCTTACAGAATAGGTTTAAGGAATAAGTGTTATCATTTTTATTGTAGAGTAAAAGAACTTTCTGTAATAGTAGGGTCCATGTCTGAAATTCTGACAAAGAAAAATCCAAATTGAAAATGATATCCATTGTCACATACATAATAAGTTTTCCTGCTTTTATAGGATTGAATATTTTAGACAAGGTCTTTATAGTTTCAATTTCACTATGTAAGTTTATATCAACCTCATAGCCATTGTCCTGCCTCCAACTCAGCAGTACTGGGATTGCAGGTATGGACCATCATACCTGAGTTTTAATATTTCTAGTGAAACTGAAAACAAATGACCTTTGTTCAAAACATCTTACTTTATGTAGTCAATACTTGTTCTCTCTATGCATATTTTTTTCTCACAAAGTAAGTGAAACATTATTCCTATAAAAAGATTTGATCTTGAAATATTTTAGTCCATACATAAATGTAAATCAAGCCACATAACTGCTTGTGTCCCAATATATTTATTTCAAGGACACTTACAGGTACACATAGACAATGGTTTGTTTGGACACTATAGCAGGTAGATTTGCTGAGCTGCACAAAACTGTCATCTTTGTTACCGCTTTGAAGTTCCTGAATGAGAGGTGGAGTATGAACTGCAGACATTTAAGTGTCTAAAACTTCAAAGGAAGTGTGACTAACTCAATGACACACAATTGCTCCAGGGACAGGGGGGAAAAAGGCAGAAAACACAATTCATATGCCTATTTTTTTTCCCATAGCAATTAAATGACAATGGTAAGTGAACAATTTCTTTTGTAAAAGTCATTTTGTAAGAAAAATACTTTAAAGTTAGAATTTCCCCTGAATACTTGTAGAACTTCCATGCCAGTTTCTATCACACTGCAGCAGTGGGGCTAGAAGGCTTGCTGCTCTCCAAGTGCAGGCCAGCACTCATTTTCCTCTCCCAGTCTTAGGTGCTTACTGGTTTTCTGCCCTGGTCCTAAGCTTTCCTTCCCTCATGGTTCCTATCATCCCAATCCACTGAAACCTTTCTAACTGCATTTGCCTTTCTATCTATCATGTGCTGAGTATTTTTACAAAAACTTCTCTTTAATTATTATTGCATATATAATTATATATTAATATATACTACCAATAATATCAATATAGCATTTTATATATTATAATATAAAATATTAACATTATTGATATAAATTAGTATATACTATAATACTAGTATACAGTATAATATTAATATCAATAGTATTTTTTATTATTATTATTATTATTATTATTATTATTATTATTATTATTACTGAGACAACATCTCACTATGTAGCCATGGCTGAGCCGGGACTCCACAAGATCTGCTTGCCTTTGCCTCCTATTTACTAGTATTAAAGGCATGAGCTACCACATTGGCAAAAATGGTTTTCAAAATCCTTTTTATTTATATAAGTTTAAATATCTAGGAATCTTAAAAAATTATGCCATTTTGGAATATCCAGTATATGAAGAAGAATAATCATAACCCCCATCCTATTAAAATACACAGCCTGGAGAGGTATATCAGACAGGAACTGTCAGAGGGAAATGAGGCCACCAGCAAAATTTTTAAAATAAATGCCTAACTGTGAAAGACAGAGGAAGCAGTGCTGCTGTAGAAGCTGGGGACTGAAGCTGGGGCGGAGACAAGATCAGAACAAACAGTGGCTGTGGATGGAGAACTCTGTGCCATGTGCCACACTTCCTCAAACTCACACAAGCCACCTAAGCAGAGGATATGAAGTACAGTACAGTGGGGCTAAGTGAGAATACTGAAGGCTCCTGTCACTCCAGTACATGGAACAGTGACTAATGTGTTAGTGACTTTTTTGTTATTTGTAAGTACTGGAAACACAGGGCTTCATTGCTCTAAGCTCTGAGTTTACATGTCCACCTAAAAACACTTTGTCATATACATTAATTTCATTAATCTGAACTCATTGCAAATAATACCACAACTCAAGCCTGAACCTGGCTATCCTCCTGAAGAAGCATTGCAATGCCCTGTCAAGTTTGGGGACACTAGTCAGCACCTCTGCACTGGACTCAGAAACACACACACACACACACACACACACACACACACACACACACACTCTCACACACACACATACTCACACACACACATTTACACACACATGTTCACACACACACACTCTCACACACACACACTCTCTCTCACACACACACACATACTCACACACACTTACACACACATGTTCACACACACACACTCACACACACACACGCTCACACATATGAGGATTCAGAAATCACTTTTAATAGGCTGTTGATAGGATGCTTATTTAGAGTTGAGAGTGGAATGTGAATAAGAAAAGTTCTGACTTTAGATCAGAACAGGGGCTTCTGAAAAGACAACTCCGTAGCTCAAGTGTTAATTTTGAAATTACAAATAAATTCTTGTGAGGAGGAAAATGTGCAAAAAACATAATCAGTGAATAAGAAAAACTAAATGTATATACTGCTATTTGCAAAAGTCCCTGTGTGTATGTGTGTACGTGTGCATGTATGTGTGTGTATTTGCTCACATATACATAATATATACGGTTCAGATGTTAAAAACATGTACTGCCCTTCCAGAGAACCATAGTTCAGTGCTGGGCATCCATGTGAGGTGATTCACAATAACTTGTAACTGTAGTTTTCAGGGGTTAGATAATTCTGCCTTCTGTGGACACCTGTAATTCCCACATACAAACACACACAGACATGCATGCATAAAGATCAATTTTAAAGATGGCAAAAGTGAACCTTCTGGGAGTGATTTAAAACACCAATAACTGTGTAATTCCTTTAAAGTGAAAACAAAACATGGCACATATACTCGTGTCAACATTTCCATGATAAAATAATGTCCTAGCTGTTCCACCTGAGTGCTTGAACCTCAGAGTACAGTGAGCCAATGCTGGAGAAGTTCTCAATTGCGGAACATTTACAATGACCATTTATAAGTAGCCAAATTGTCAATTTTTAATTAAAAACAAACATTTTGAGGACTTATTCTTATTTTTTACATGCATACATACTTTGACTGCATTTGCACGTGATCATCCTGTGCATGCCTGCTGCTCTAAGAGCCAGAAGAGACTCCTAGAGCTGGAACTAAGGACGACTATGCTGCTAGGAACTGAACCTGGGTCTTCTGCAAGAACAGAAAGTGCTATTAATCACATAATTATCCCTCTACAGCAAGAACAATATCTTTTTTTAAAACATGAAATTAATAAAAGCTGTGCGACACACCCCTGTTTTTGACTCTGACGCCTAACTTTAGATACCTTTCCCCTAACTGGACAGCCTTGTTTAGCCTCAATATAAGAAGATGCAACCAGTCCCATCACAACTTGATATATTAAGCCTGGTTGATACTAATGGGAGATCTCCTTTTCTCTGAGGAAAAAGAAGGGGGACGGATCTAAGTAAATAAAACTTAAAAACTAAGAATCTTATTTTTTCTGACAATGGTGATTGAAATGAAAGACGCAGAAGAAAGGAAACTCTTGTTTTTTCAGTGTGAAAGCTCTTAGACAAATGATATCATTGACCTCTGTCTGTTTCACACACATGCTTGCACAATCCGAGTTGTGATTTGCTCTATATTCCAGGTCTGATGAATTGGTCATCATTCAGGATTCCCGTGGAGACTCTGAAATCTGTGTCTACCCTAGTCCATTGCAAAGTTAGTTCTTCCTTAACTGTAACTTTAAAAAAAATTTACTTAGTACTAAGCCTCCCCCTCCACTGAATATTATTTTTGAATATACTCTGAAGCCAAAGCTTTTGGAAGTGTAATTAACTCCCTTTAGCATTTACATGTTCAGGTCAGGTTCTTTCCCAAAGTGTCAGCTCACACTTAGATCTCATGAAAGAAAAGCCCTGGCATCATGGCATGGCAGCCTCTGGGAACATCAGGCTGAGAAAAAGGCAGAACCAACTAGATAGGCTATAGAGTGCACAATTTGCTCAGGAGACAGTGGATTAGCCTAGATTTCCCTTACTTCTCCTTCACTGCTGTTCAGGTTGACTATGGGAGAAACACATAAACAAGGAAGTGTTGGTATAGGAAAACATATATCTGAGTAGTAGATGACAGAGGAGTCTCAAAGGAAAAATCATGAGCCTAGGTATTGAGTTTATGAACAGGAAAGAAAGCAATAGACTATTGCAGGAATTTAAGTTTCACAGTTAAAAACAGGGATCAAAGTAAGATAAACACTCAAATGATGTGTAGTATTGAAACTGATTGTCATCAGTTCAGCAGGGTTTATCTCCTTTAACTAGTTCTAAACAGACTCCATCTACCCAATAGCAATGCTAAGTTTCTGGTCCTGCATAGCTTCTCTACTAAGAGTCAGAAATTCTGGGCCCTTAGAGGGCAATGTCCTTTCTTCATTCATCCCTTCTACATCCTGTTTGCTGCTTGTTACATCTTGGTGGGGATGTTTATTTGTTTGTTTGTTTGTTTTTTTAACAATACAACATTTCAGTTTCTGCTATTCATCACATAGCTTAAAAACATATTCACAAATTTCTTCAGTAAACTTTTCATGGGAATATGCAAAGCACACCAATTCACTTTCTCTGACTCCTCAGAGCTCTGCTCTATCTCCCACAGTTTTACTTTGGCCCATGGTGCTCCTTCTGCTTAGACTGTCCTGTCCTTTGACTGATGCTATTTCCTGTAATAAGCAAGCCAGAGAACATCTCCTTCAGGACCCTGTTCAGGATAAGCTCTGTCAACAGTTGCAAAATTACATTCCAGTCATGCAATAAGAAGGAGAGTGGCTCTCACTTCCCAAGGCAGTGGGCAAATGCATGTGATGTGCCACGACTGTATCTTGATCAGTGCAGCTGTTCTCTGTTCTTCCCTTGCACCAAACCAGAAAGTTGAAGAAAGGTTCCAGACCGGCATGACCATTATCTCATTAGTGTCTAGGAGGGTACATAGGATACAGCAGACACTAAATCTATGCTTATTAAAAAACAAGGACAAATGAAGGAAAAATCCAACAACCTTAGCATTGGCCTTTCTCATAGACCTCATGATGTCTTTACTCTTACCTTTTCTGGAAACCTCTATTAAGCACACAGGCTTTAATGGCAGACTGCTTGATATCAGTCTCAAACCTACCTCTTTCTAGTTGTGTCATACTGATATAAACTTATTTCTTCTGTAATATTGGGTTGTGCCCAGTAATGACATCTACTATGAGTACAATGTGTCAAGGTAAGGAGAGGTCATTAAGGTGGGCCCTAATTCAAGGTACCTGCTGCCCTTCATAAACTGAAGTAAGGACACATAGGCAGAGGGGCAATGATAAGGAACATGAGAGAATAGGGACATTTATACCCAAGAGAGAAGGCTGGGCAGTACTACAAAGATATCTCAGAATGAATTCATTGGTTTGGTATGTGTGGACAGCAAACAGTAAGGAAGCACACTTCCAATATAGAAGGGAATCATATTTGGTTACTGAACCTCTAGCAGCTTAATACTGCACTACAATCTCATAGGACCGAGTTTTAAAATGCTCACATTTTCTCATTCTGCAATTTTCAGCTATTGGGATTTCGATAATCTGCTAGTAAATGACTTATTCATTTAGCCTTATGTCCTGCAACCACCAGAAGCTTAGAGGTCTTCATCCCTTCTCTCAGAAGGAGAGCAATGGTTTCCCATGTCTTTCCATCTATGGACTCTGAATAGTTCATGTCCTGAGCATGCTAGCCCCTTTCAGTTCATTATCTGCATGGGCTTCTCCCAATATATACCCAACTGAAATCAAGCCCATGTCTTTATTCATCTTCATGTCATTTTTAATTAAGGGGGTATATTTATATATTTGTTGTATGCCATGCTACTATGTAATAGAAAAGAAAAAAATAGACATTTCTTGAACATTTCCTGGTTTCCAGGCCTCCCCACTGCTGTCTTTTGGAGGCTTACTATGATACAATCTTATTATTTTGTATTATAGTCTTAATATGTTTAAATCAATTATCAAATATTGATAAAATCAAATATTTTTACTTCATTGATAACCAAATGGAGTCTTTAAACATTAAAAATATTCATGCTAAATATGACCATATAATGGATCTCAGATACATTTAATTTGATCTGTGATTTCTCTTTGTGAATTCATACCCACAGTATCAAGTCTAAAACAAGTATACCTTGTTAATAAAAATCTCTGATCACTCCAGAGAGAAACACCAGTGATATCTCAATTTATTCATTCTTCCAGTTTATATTTTATGCCTCTGCACACTTACTGTGAAATTTCTAGAAGTCCTTGCACTTTTTAAATGTTGCAGTTTGCAAATACAAAGTGTCCTTTGATTGGTAGCTGATTTATCAGATAATCTTAAATGCAGTGTTCAGAAGGAGAATGACAAGAGCATGTGGGTTTTACCTGGGACTAATCTTTGACAGACCCTTTTTTTTGGTGGCATTACTGCAAAGTAGAAGAAACTTTTAAAACCTGGGGCCTGGTTAGAGAAAATATTTCATGCTAACTTTTAGCATAGATATTTTATGCAACTTTGAAGGTCACAGAGGGATATTTTCTTGGAAGCTATACTTTTTCCCAAGCCTTCCTGCTTCCTGAGTACCAGCTTTACTCAGACACCAGCCCCGAACCAGGATGATCAGCCTCCCTGCCACCCTAGAGCTCATGGAATGACACCTCCAGAACTAAGAGACAAACACACCTTTCTTGCTCTAAGATCTTATTCTGGAATATTTTATCATACATATGAACAAATCATGAAACAGAAGGTGAACTATAAACTATGATATCCTTTTGTGTTACAGAAAAGTCTAGGCCTTCATGGTGAATTAGTCATTTGCTAAACTCAAGGTCAATGTTTTCTCTTTTCCTTAAATTCACATGGTAAAATCTATATTAAAATTCAACTGGTTCTTACTTGTCTAGTTCTTAATGATTTGTATTCTGCTCCAAAATCCTAGTATCAAAGGATACCTTCTAAGTTGTAATCTTACATAGAATTTCAGGAGTCAATGGAATGAAAGTAGAAAAATGAGGGGAAGAAACTCATCAATTTAGCCCACAAAGCTAAAAAGAGCATCAGAAAGTATGTAATGAAATAAGCAATTCTATCATTAAATGAAATTAAATACTTAACTATGGTAAAAGAGGCTAGGATAAAATTAAACACTTAACTATGGTTTAAAAAAAAAAAGCCAGGATCTTTCACAAGGCAATCACAAACATTTTAGGCTGCCGCAAGGCCATCTGAATCCCTGTAGTCTCACTGGTTCTTTTACTAAGTTTTCTTGCATCTAGCCAAGGTAGCAGATATAACTAACATTTTGTAGACATGCTGTCACATCAGGCTGTCTGGCCATCTTTTTACAGAGTTTCAATTAGTCTTCGTTGTTTGCCTTCCTATAGATTCCTAGAGCAGAAATGTTTCATGGAATCAGTTTGCCTTGGCAATCAGAGTCCGATTCTAGTAAATCTTTCCTCAGAAACATAATTGTAGTTTGCAGTAACAACATCAACAACACAAAGGGATAAGCTGCACATTTGTGAATCCACTCCTGAACTTGCTACATTCGTTGAGGTTAACAGCACTTTGAAAACTCATAAGGTTTCTGAAAGTTGTCCTGGCCATATGCCTAAATATATACACAAGTACAGACATTCCTAGTAGTTAGCTGGCCAATATGGGGTAAATGAGACGAGCAAGCAATTCACTCTGCCTCCTTCATTAGTGTTAATGAGAGTTGTGCAGCTAATTCTCTCTCTTTATTTAGTTTTCACATCCTTGATGGAGTCCATTCCAAAGTTTTTGCTTTTTTTTGTACTTTGCCCCACCCAAGATGATGCTTACCTCACTTATGAAGGATTTGGCTGTGGCGGGATTCATAATGAGGATGGCTCTTCTAAGAGTGTCTCGATAGCGATTCAACTCCTCTATCCTCATGGTGTCGAAGAGTGTGGTGATCATTTTGTTGATGTTGTTTTCCACTTTTTGAAGGGCAACATCCATTCCCTGCTGGGATACTTTGTCCAAAAATTCCTGTATTCCACGGATATCTAGGAGTATTACGACACAGAAGAAAAAAAGACCTTTTACTTTTTAGCAGTTTATTGTTCAACAGGCATGTTTTCTAAGATTTTATACATGATTTGGCTTAATTAATTCCTTTATATGTAATACCATTGTAATTATTCCAAAGGGACTTATTTCTATCCACTTATCATTCTAAAGTATTTAAATAGTGGGAAAAGTTGGTACACATGTTAAAGAGGGATGGAAAAACAGGTTCATTTCCAAAAAGTAGGGCTACTTTCTCATCATTAAAGAAGAACAGACTGAAACAATCTAGACTAATGCCTTCTGTTAACAGCTTTGGTACTGGATCTCTGGGTTTTCATGGTGAAAATAAGGTAAATATGATTCAATTTCAGCCTAGCTCATAAATGATTTTAAGGTTACCTCTTCAGACAGGGAAGTGTTAAAGTAGCACTGGAGGCGCATTAAGGGGAAGGTATTGCATCCTGATGAATCAAAAGGAATCTATCTCTGGGCAGGGTAGAAACCTGATGTTTCAAGCTACACACAAGATAATTCAATTGCTCTGCCTATTCTCTCAGTTTAGAGATCACCCTAAGGAAGAGAGGTTCACCTATTGCCATCAGAAAGAGTTGAGTTGAAGAATTATCACCCAAATTAGATAATGTAGTTTCCTTCCAGCCCCCGTGTGTGGCACAGTAAGTGCTGTCAGGACTCTGTTCCATCAGTCCAAACCTTTCAGCTTTAGAAGGTATAACTTCATTTTTCTTCCCTCCTGTCTTTTTCTTTTGGCTGCTAGACAGAGCTTAAGTATACTTTCTCTGGTACTTTTGTGGTTCCCTCCCTTTTGCCATGTACTTGTTTGCAGAACCTCCATGCATAACACAAAGTCCCAGCTTTATCTGTTTCTCTTTCCACAGCCCTGCTCTTTGCAAACACAGGTTTATAGCTTTACCATACTAGAGTGTTTCTTTTAAAAGCTAGTAATATTTCCTTTGTGCTTCAAAAACAGACAAAATATACCCCACTATTTTCTCTCCAATTTCTTATATCACAGAAATTCATTTATTTCATTTATCATAATCCAGTCACAAAATGTATTACTATTGTTACTATGAAGAAAATATGTTAGATCAATTAGAAGGGAAATAATAAAAAAATGACATTTAAAGAGTGAAATAATATCATTAGTGACAGATGACTTTGAAACAGATTTCTTGAGAGTTAACATTATCACTAATTTGACATTCAGAACATAAATAGAATATTTTGAGGGTTTTTTCTAAGAGTCTCAAGTCACTCAGTGTTTACATTAGACAAACTTCATGGGGGATGAAGAACTGGGGGTAGCCACTGAAGGGGTCCAGACAGCAGGGAAGGGAAAGGCTCCCAGGACCCAGCAGGGATGACTTTAGCCAAAATGTATGCAGCAAATGGGAGATAGAACCTCTAGAGACCACCTCCAGTAGATAGGCACAGCTCCCAGTTGAGGGATGGGGCCACCCACCCATCTCAAAATTTCTAACCCAGAAATGTTCTTGTTCAAAGGAAAGACAGGGACAAAAAATGGAGCAGAGACTGAAGGAAGGGACATCCGGGGACTTCCCCACCTGGGGATCCATCCTGTCTGCAGACACCAAACTCCTGAGACTGTTGCCGTTGCCAGGAGGCACTTGCTGACAGGAACCTAGTGTGGCTGCTCCTTGGGGGCTTCTGCCTGGAACTGATCAACGCAGATATGGATGCAGACTGAGCTTGGGGCCCCTGGGGCCCCTAGTTGGGGACCTGGCAGATGGACTGGAGGAGCTGAGGGGGATTGCAACCCATAGGAAGGACAATGTCAGCTGGCCAGACCACCCAGTTCTCCCAGGGACTAGACTATCGACCAAGGAGTGTACAGGGAGGGATCCATGCTACATGTGTAGTAGTGGGAGGGGTGGCCTTTGGTCCTGTGGAGGTTTGATGCTCCAGCATAGGGGGATGATGGAGCAATGGGGCAGGAGTATGGGTGGGTGGGGCAGCACCCTCATAGGGGTAAAGGGAAGGGGGAGGGCATATGTGGGATGGGGGGGTTTGTGGAGGGGTAACTGGGAAGTGGGAGATCAATTGAGATGTAAATGAATGGAATGGTTAATAAAAATAAAAGAAAGAAATATTTAATTCTGAGTACCTAAGAGGAGATATTTTTTCAGGATTAAGGAGGTAGCATCATGCACGTAAACAAGCAAAAATGAAACTAAACTACAAGATTTTGAATGTATTGTGGCCTTCAAGTTTAATTAAATCAAATTCAAATATGAGAGTTTCTAAAAAGTGGTCAAATAAAAAATTGAGGCTCATTTTATGTTTTAAATAAGGGAAATAAAATACAGTATCAAAAAGTAATTATCAATAGTTAAGTATAAAAGGTTAAATATAAACAAATGCCCAAAATGTTATAATTCCTTTTCTCCTACCATACTTGATGCTTACAATAGAGGTCTAAACTAGTAAATATGACTGAAAACTCTACCTAGCCGAAGAAATGTCAGTATATGTGATTTATTTTCTCTAGTTTGCACATTATAATTTTTATTTTTTCCCATGGTATGAAATGTTTAAATCTAAAATAAGTGGTTAAGAATCAGAAATAAAGGACTTAACACCAATGGACTTTATATCAAAATTTCCAACTGTGTGTGATCGCATGCATGCAAAATTTGCCTCTCAAGTGGTATAGTTAATTTGAAAAGATTAGGTAAGCCCATAGGACAAGAAATAATTAGTTCCAAATATAGAAGCTGTATTTATGCACAAAACAAATTTATATTTGCAAAGTTACAAATTAATTCTTAAAATCTGTGCTTTCACTACTGATATTTTTTTAAAAGCTGCACCTTAGTGATATGTTCATCTCTGTGATCACTCACTCTGTATACATTCTGCCTTCCAGTATGCATCCCTAACTCTGTTATAAGCCTAAGCTATCAGCATTAAGCAGATTAAAAGGATAAAAGGCTCAGCACGGAATATCAAGAGGCAAAGGGCAAGATTTATGAAGGCCACACAGTCAAGTCTTAAGTATCTCTACTAGTACAACGCCAACAATGGATCGAACAAGTCAACTCTGATGCGGCATGCAGACACAGGTCTAAACGTGACGTCAGGGTTATGGATATCAGGTGCCCTCAAAACATGTCAATCACAACGACTTGAAAGAGTTAAAAAATCAAAAGCCACTGTCAATAGGACAAAACGGCAACCAACCAACAAATTGGGAAAAGATCTTTACCAACCCTATATCTGATAGAGGGCTAATATCCAATGTATACAAAGAACTCAAGAAGTTAGACTCCAGAGAACCAAATAACCCTATTAAAAATGGGGTACAGAGCTAAACAAAGAATTCTCAACTGATGAACACCGAATGGCTAAGAAGCACCTAAAGAAATGTTCAACATCCTTAGTCATCAGGGAAATGCAAATCAAAACAACTCTGAGATTCCACCTTACACCAGTCAGATTGGCTAGGATAAAAAGACTCAGGTGACAGCAGATGCTGGAGAGGTTGTGGAGAAAGAGGAACACTACTTCACAGCTGGTGGGATTGCAAACTGGTACAACCACTCTGGAAATCAGTGTGGCGGTTCCTCCGGATATTGGACATAGTTCTACCAGAGGACCCAGCTATACCACTCCTAGGCATATACCCAGAAGATGCTCCAACATATAATAAGGACACAAGCTCCACCATGTTCATAGCAGCCTTATTTATAATAACCAGAAACTGGAAACAACCCAAATGTCCCTGAACAGAAGAATGGATACAGAAACTGTGGTACATCTACACAATGGAGT
>JADRCD010180231.1:4450-17980 GCA_019843815.1 Montemys delectorum
ATTATTATTATTATTATTATTATTATTATTATTATTATTATTATTATTATTGTTTTGAGGCATCCAGGTGCTACAGTCTGAATATAGAGTCAGAAGAAAACAACTTTCTGGAGTTACTTCCTCTTTCCATTCTCTATGGGATCCTGTGATCAAATTCAGGTTGTCAGGCTTTTGCCTCATCTTCCAGACCCAGGAGAACCTCTCTGGATGTAAACCAACTCGAGCTGTTAGCTCAGATCCATTTTCTGTGTGACGACTGGACTGTTGAACTTCAGCACAGACATGGAGGCCTGCGCTCTCTTGAGAATTAAGGAGGATGAAGCCAAGTCTTCTACAACAGATGTCCTCACTGTGTTCAGGACATCACACTTCATTTCTTATGACTCTGTTTACCCTTCACACTACTGTGTCAGAACAGGCCAAGAGTCCTGACTGCTGGGGAGAAAACTCCAGGAAAGCAACACAAGGGTCTTGTGACCTTGGTTTCTTCAAAGCACAAAATTGTTCTTGAAATGTGCTTTTGTGCTCCTCCTAGGTATAGTGGGTAGGAGTGAGGTTATCTTGTCGGCTGTTACTCATGGAAAACATATCTTTGCCATGTGAGGCATTGTCCTTGTGATTGTACACTTTACTCAGGTAACTCTTCTTAACCCTGAGAGTATAAATTGTCTGATGCTCTCAATAAAGTTGACTCTTGGGTGAGACTTCAGTCTGCTTCGTGTTTAGGTCCTGCTCTCCCAGGTCCACACCACCAGCTAGGCCGGTAGACAGTGTGGATGCTGTGATTATCTTCACTGGACATTTGGGGGAGGGTCTTGGAAGGGTTAACGTTGTTCCCCATCACACAGTAAGAGAGAAGTAAGACTGGGAGTGGAGCCCAGCTTTGAAGCCTAAGGCCACGCTCCTCCCTCATTCTCTCCACCCCTAGCAGCAGAGAGCTCACAGGCACAATCCGGAATGACAGCCTCACAATAGAATCATGCAGAACGTCCGGATGTGTGGAGGACTGGCAAGGTCCAGCTACATCTGTGTGTTCCTGCCAGTGAACAGACCCTTGGGCTGGTGCCCTGGTTACAGACCAGGGGGCTGCCCTTTTGTTCTTGGGTTTGTGGAGCCTTTACTCTCAACAGTTTGGCACCATAGAGCCAACATACTATTGTTTTATCTCACAGATCTCTCCTGACAGGACAATTTGTTCTCCTTTCATCCTGGAGAGATGGGTGAAGGCTTGAATGTAAACAGAATCCTCATCCTGCTCAAAACAAAGTCAGACACTTGAGCTAAAGATGTCACAGGGCGTGGAAGTAAGATTCTAAAACCCATGGAGATTTACGCCTTACCTTTGTCCAGCTGGCCAGACTTTTCTTACTTCACTTCAGTCTAGGTGATTTGGAGTCTGCAATGACTGGGAGATTTTGGGGTCTCTAATGCTACGCAAACCTGGATGTCTATTGTATTTATGTTTTGTGTATATTGTACATTGTTACTGTTTATTGATCTGAGATAGAGTCCTGTTATGCAGTCCAAATTGGCCCCAAACTCACAATCCTTCTGCCTCAGCATCCTTTCTAGCTTCCTTCTGAGTTTATATGGGTGTAGCACTCTACCTGCATTTTAAAGGTGTATTACAGAAATTGTGGCATGTGAACCAGTCAGGGTAAACTTGGAAAGGAGATGGTACCTCCACAAAGGTTGATAGTGTGAATTTTTGCTGCCTGAACTTTTTTTTTTTAATTTTTTTTTTTAAAACAAGGTGGGTGTAGCAGGAAGGGAACCCTGGGAGAATGGTAAAGTACCTCAGGCCAGTAACAGTGAGGAGCTCTACCCACCCTATGCCTAAAGGTCACTAGACTTCAATAGAAAGTTATATAGGATTGCTGTCCAGAGTTGCTGAGATCACGGGCAGTGGTGGTGGGCTGGGAAGGGGTGTACAGTACCTTCCAAATGTATTGGAAGGATTGATCCCTGGCAATAAACATTTCCCCGGATCTCCTCCTCCTCCATCACCAGCCAGTGCCTCCTCTTGGGTGAACTAGAAGGAGGAAGGCAAAGGGCTGCATTAATATAATCCTATAGGTTGGCTCCCCAGCACAAGGAACAGGATGGAGACATATAGCGGGTAGGTTTAGTGAAGACAGAGAGAGACACTTAAATACCGGTTCACCTGTGGCTCCGATTTGTACGTTCTGGTGTAGGCCCTCTTTCCTGCTTCCTTTGTATGCCTTTGCCACCTTTAGATCCAGTCCTGCGAACAGTGCCAGCTCTTCTCAAGGCTATGAGCACTCTCAGCGAGTATATTTTTATTGTGAAGACATCTGCACCTTCTTGCCAGCCAAAAACAACATATGGAAACGTTTCCCACATTTTCACCAGGGGGCACTCACTCCTTTCCCATGGATGGCTAGAAAGGCTTTTTTGCAAGTATTTGCTAGCCAAAATAGAATCCTTTTTTGTAGGCACAGTGACTGTTGGAACAGCTCTGTCCTAAAGTGATTTCTATGTAGCTAAACACTGTTTCTATTTGAAAGACGACTGGACCCTAGGACGTTTTCTTGGTAAATGTTTAGGGCCCAGCTTGCACACTGCCGGGAAAGTGTTTGGGTCTAAATGCTGTCTTATTCTGCCATTAAAATGAACAAAGCCAGAAAGACTTTGAAAAGATAATCTGCACGCCTAATTTGTAGGTACTTTTTTTTTTTTGATTGGTAGAAGCTCAACCAATCAAAAGAGGTTTTGAAAACCCTCTCTGTAGGGATTGTCTTGTACCCATCCCCATGATTCATCCTTATGGATAAGTGGAGCGTCCTGGGGGAAACGTGTTTTCTCAAGTATAAATTCTTCCAAATGGAAAGACATTTGTTTGCTATCATATCAATCTATTAGCTGTGAGAGTGACACATGCTTTGTCAAAGGATCCGTGCAGTCAGCCAAGCAACATAGCTATGTAAGGGGGAGGGGCTTACTTATGTTAAAAATGAATCGTGGATGAGACTGGGTAAAGACAATTATGGATTGCTGGTCCCTTTTAAACGAGCACTGTCTTATAACTACAGGGAAATACAAAGACTTATTCAAATGTAGAGTGGAGAATGGTGGGAAAATTGGTTTCTCTTATCCTATTGGAGGCTTGGCATAGAAGGTATTTGATCTGTCAAAGAGTCAACCAGTCAATCGGTCATCAAAGGATAGATTAAAACTGGCTTGTGCCCATGAGCAGAGCTTGTCTTTAAGTCTGGAGACTGTATGGTATGACGGAGAAGAACAAAAGTTTTGGCATAAAGTCAATCTGGATTTAAATCTTGGCTCCGTCACTTATCTACAGTCTTGGGGAAGTTTAGTTAACCTCTCGAGGCTTTCTGACATATAAATGGGGGGAATTCTATGATCTACTTAATGGACTCGCATGAAGATTAAGGCAAGAACCCAAGCAAAGTTTCTGGTGCATAACAATGAACAGAGGTAGGTATCACCATGATCGTAACAATAGACCAACCCTATTCCAAATACTTGCTGTTGTTATATAACAAGGAAATAATCACATGGGTCGAAGTAATTTATTACTTGGCTTTTTTCCCCCTTCAATTAACTTTAGTAGCCAACTATGGTACTGCTAATTAGTTATTTAAAAAACAACAGCTGTTTGAGTGAGTTTACTGTCATAAAAACACAGGATCTTAGAGCTAGGGAGACAAGCAGACTCATTTCATCCAAACCTCTTTTAACATGAAGGGAATTCTTTACAAAATATTTAAAATAAAGCTGACCTATCAAAATAGCCATAAATAGAAAGTGTGGCCAAAACCTACAGTACCTTCCTGGCTGAGGACAAAGCTATGTTGTACTCGCTAGCCCTTTCTCAGAAGTCAGTGCTTCCCGACGATCAAGGAGTATCATCTCTTTATTTTCTGTATTCCAGCTACTGGTAAGTTTATTTTTATTACTTCCTGTTGATTTCTGAAACATGTTAGAGAATCCTCTAATCCAGTTTTGAATGAGAAATTGAAAATAGTATCCAGAGTAGTAGATAGATTTACTGCAATCCTTCTCAAAATGCCAAGGGTACTACTTCCAGAAATAAACATGCTAAATGCACTCTCTCTCTCTCTCTCTCTCTCTCTCTCTCTCTCTCTCTCTCTCTCCAGTCAACCAAAGCAAAACTGAGAAAGAAAAGTGAAATTGGGCCCATCACATTTCCTGACTTAGAATTATATCACCAAGTTATACTACTTAAAATAACACAGTACTTGGGCTACCCAAATCTTAAGATATATTCCAATCCATAGTAATTAATAAAAATATCATTATACTGTCACAAAAATAGACATGTAAGTCAATGTAATAGAATAGAGGGTGCAGCTATAAGTCTACACAGTTACAGTCAGTTGATTTTCTACAAAGATGGCAAAAAGTACACACTGGAGAAAAGACAGCATCTTTAAGCCAATGACACTGGGTAAAGTGCATGCGTAGCATGTAGGAGAATTACGCTAGATCCTTATCTCTCACCCTGTTCAAAAATCAATCCCATGTTGACTGAAGACCTTAATGTAAAACCCCAGATGCTGAACACTGGTAGAGGAAACAGTAAGGACTATGTTATAAGAGGTTGGCGTAGGTATGGACTTTCTAAATAGAAGCCTGGTTGCCCAGGACGTGGGGTCAACAATTGACAATAGGGCTTCAGAGATCAAAAAAAAAAAAAAAAAAAAAAAACAAAAAAAACAAAAAAAACAAACAAAAGAAAACAAAAACAAAACAAAACAAAACAAAAACAAAACCAAAAACCTTTCTGTACTGCAAAGAAAACAGTCAAGTGTATGAAAAGGCAGCCTATGAAATGGGAGGAAAAACCTTGGCCAGTTATACATCTGACAGAGGATTGATGTCTAGAGTATGTAAAAAACTCAGAAAACTAAACTCAAGAAATAAATATCCAATTTTAAAAAAAAAGGGGGTTTTGGAACTGAACACAACGTCCCCAAAAGAAGAAATATAAATGGCTGGGAAGTAATTTTAAAAGTGTTCAAAATACCATTATTCATCAAGCAAATGCAATTTAAAACCACTTTTAAACGAACCCTTTCAGAATGGTTATTATTATCATCTCATCAATATCTGCCAATAAATACTAGCATTGATGTGGGAAACGGGGAGTTCTTACATACTTCGGGGGGGGGGGACTGTTAACTGGTAGAGCCACTGTGGAAATCAGTGTGGACATTTCTCAGAAAGCTAGAGAGCTATAATATGACCCAGCTCTACCACTCTTGGGCAGATACCCAAAGGAGCCTGTCACACTACAGACACAGTTTTTATCCGCGTTCATTGTTGTATATTCACAATAGCTAGATATCAGTCAACTGACTTATCAGTTGAGAAAATGAAATTCCGTTGTAAGAAAATGAAATTATGAAAATTTCAGGTAAATGAATGGAGTTAGAAAACACCCTGAGGTGATCCAGGCCTGGAAAGACACACAGTGCACATTCTCTCTCTCATAGGTGGATCCTAGTCTTGAAGTTTTACATTTATATGTTAAATGCAGAGTATCTATAGAGGCCATGAAACCAAAAAAGAGGGCACTGTGGGGAGAGGAAGCTTAGCAGCGTGGGGTGATAGGAAGGTAGAGAGGGGAAATGGTGGGAGCCGGAAGGTTTAAGCAGAGATGGGGTGGGTTTTAAAAAGTGACTGAAAGGAGGGAGCTGGCAAGGTGAATGGTGCTGTTCCTAGAAGCCATGGGCTGTTAAACAAATCCTCAGTGCCAGGAGTGTGACATCTCTCCCACGGGTTGTTGGCCCTGGAGTCATCAGAACTCTCCCAAACAATGTACAATCTGGCTATTCCTCTTGGTTGTCCATAGAACTAGGTGCTAAGGCCCTGTTGCTCAGGAGACCACACACTTTGGTTGCAAGATATAGAGAAACCAAGCTGGAACTGGGTTGGAAGCCCCCCCCCCCCCCCCGATTACTAGCTTCACGAGTGCCAGAAGGTGTTTTACAGGGTGCTAGAGAACAAAGACATGGAGTGGTCTTACCCCCATGTGAACCTACCAGCTATAGAAACAACCTGCCAGGCAAGATGTACAGGCAAGATGTACAGACTACAGTAGCATGGTCATTTTGGGGTTTTTTGTTTGTTTGTTTATTTTAGAAAATGCAAAAATCCTTTATGAGCAGACATAGGCCCACTCCGTAGGAGGGACTCAGACCCAGTACTGTAAACCTGATTGAAACCCAGGTCCCAGCAAGGAATAGGTTGTAGGGGGAGAATATACTACTATTGCTCTGCTAAATGGACATGGTTTCAAGGTGTCTTCTAGATATTTATGAACTCTTATGTCTGCCCCAGAGAAATTTCTGTTTGCTGTGATCACTGGTCAACACAGAGACTCAAAGCTAGTTAAAGTGCTGAAATTAATTGAAAGTTGAATGTTAGGTCTTAGAAACCCCAAGGGGGGGGGGTAAGAGGGGAGGAACTGTTAACTGTGGTCATGTATTAACACATCAAAGCAGACACTGGCCAGCTTTCCCAGCATCCATCAGTCCTGTGGCTCCTTCTATCTCTTCCAGCTTCTAGTGGTACCTGTGCCTCCTCCCAGTACTCCCTACCCAGCCTCCTACCCCAAATCTCTCCAGCCCATGGGCTGGGCCTCAGCTTCCAGTCTCTGAGCCTGCGGAGGAGGGGGTGGAAGGGGCAGGGGATACCCTATATAACTCAGCCGGTTCCTCCACAGCTCTCTTGGACATTTGGCATGGACTACCTGTTTTGGTTGGCAGGTTCTCTCTTGCTCTCCCTCCCCTTTTCCACTCTCATGGTCTGGTTTAGTCTGACAGCCATGTTCAACCAGGACTCCACCTTTGCCTGCCTTCTCCTTCATGTCCACAACAAAATTCTTTTCCATACTTTAGAGTAGTCATATTCTGCTCCTTTTATTTCATTTTTTTTCACCCCCACAAATGGAACATCTGTGTTAGTACTTAAAGGCTTGGTGAATACTGTGGAGGAATGAGTAGAAAGAAAGAAAGAGCTGAAGGACAGGGCAGGATGCTGTGAAGTTTGGTCTCACCGGTGAGTCTGTTGCACCCATGCACTCATAGCTGCTGTGATTGCCTGTGTAAGACTTGAGCAAGACAGGGTCAGTCAACATCCTGTTACTGACAAGGGAGGGTGTCATAAGACTCCTCCCTTTTCAGATGAGCTATTAATAGTTAAAGGTTGCAGGAGAGGGGTCATATTCTTCAGTGTGGTCTCCATTCAAACCTCTGCCACCACACTCATGTATGCAACCCGAATTAAATGCAGTGGTTCACACGTTAAAAAAGACATGAATGTCAGGGGGAGGTTTGAGAAGAAGGATGTGGTAGGGGGTGAGAAGAGGAGGAAAGCTGATGGAAAAATTCATCAAAGGATATGTATATACATATATATATATGAAATGTTGAATGAATAAATAAATAGAAATTACATAGTATTGGCATAAAAATGGAAACATTTGGGTTACATTCTCTTTTTAAAAAGATTTATTTATTTTATGTGAGTACACTGTCGCTGTCTTCATTTCAGATGGTTGTGAGCCACCATGTAGTTGCTGGGAAGTGAATTCAGGACCTCTGGAAGAGCAGTCAGTATTCTTAACCGCTGAGCCATCTCTCCAATCCCAGGTTACATTCTATTAAAATGCAAAAGTTACATTTATTTGCAAGTAGGGTGTATATGTTTGAGTGTATGTATATGAGTGTGTGCCACAGTGTGATCAGAGAACAATGATCCAGCTCTACTACATAGACATGGATCGTGCCCCAGTTTATGCATCAGAAGAAGGGCAGCATAATCCAGAAATAACTACAAATGTATATGGCAAAATGACTTCTTTCTCCTTAATTTCTGAAACCTCAAGAATGTCAGAAGAGAGTGCAGAGTAAAGTGAGGGCTGGAGGGTGGGGGTAAAGGAGTCCCAGGATGGGGGTCAGCTACTTGGTGTTGGCCTTGGCAGTGACTTTTGTGGCTCTCACACCAAAAGGTCAGGGCATAAGAACAATAAGGATTGGGAGAACACCAGGGTATGAAGCTTTTGCATGGGAAAGGAAACATTTGACAAGATGAAAAGCCATCTTACAGTCGGAAGGGGGCGGGGGGAATCTCTTAGCCACACATCAGATGAGGAGCGAATATCCTAAATTTATATGGGACGTTTGCAATCCAGCAGTAGGAAAACATAACCTTGTTAAAATTCAAGCAAAGGACTCAGACAGACAGATTTCTGAAAGAAAAGTGAAAATGGGCTCCAGGTACATAGGAGGTACCTAATTATCATCACTGGTGGTTCCAACACCGCCATGTCTCTCCATATGCATCAGGATAGTTCTTCAAAGAATAGGGCACGGCCAGACACTGGTGGCTCACACCTTTAATTCCAGCACTTGGGAGGCAGAGGCAGGGGTATTTCTGAGTTTGAGGTCAGTCTGGTCTACAGAGTGAGTTCCAGGATAACCAGGGCTACACAGGGAAACCCTGTCTCAAAAAACCAAAAAAAAAAAAAAAAAAAAAAAAAAAAAAGAAAAAGAATGGGGGCACAACAAATGTGGTTAAGTATGTAGAGAGAAGGGGACACTGGTGGGAAAAAGGTAGCTTGAAAGCCATGCCAAGAGGCTCCAGGGGATCCAACACTCTCCACTGGCTCTATGAGTATCCACACACATGTGGATACCCTGCCCCCTCCATTACAGGCACATGTACATACATGCACATGAATAAAAATGAAGTAAAGTTTTGTGGGGCTGTAGAGGTGGTTCAGTGGTTAGCAGTGCCTGCCTCTCTCCTCCGGAGGACCTGAGTTCAGTTCTCAGGCCCTAAAACAACTCAACCAGCTCCCACCTGCCTATACAATTATGCTACTCCAGTGAGTCTGGGTCCCTGTTCCATTCTTTGTAGGCACCTAAAATCTTAAAAGAGAATCCCCTGCCTTTTCCTCAGCATGAACGGATCTGGAGGGCATTGTTCTACTTGAAAACAACAGAGAGAGGAGATGGCTGTAGAATCTCATGCCCATGTGGAATCTAAATTAAACAAAAGGGGTCAACCATCCTGTGGTGAGGATAACACGGAGGGATCATGGAGGTGAAAGGGCAGGTGACACAGCTATGTAGGGCAAGCAAATCTGGAGACTCGAGAGTGCAAAAGACTGTAATTAATACTGTACTGTATTCTGGCTTTTTTTTTTTTGATGAATAAGTAGATTTCATCCACTCCTGTCATGAGAAAGGAGTTTTGTGAGGTGACAGATATTAATCTGTTTGGTTATCATAGAGCCTTCCACTATTCATGCATCCCATAATAGCATGTTGTAAACCTCAGACATGTATGATAGCGTTTATTAAAAATATGAAGCTTGGATAAAGAATTTTCTGAGGTGTGTGGGACAAAGCTACCTCACAGAGCATAAGGTAAGATGGCTAAATTGGATAGGGCCATCAGCTGGGTCAAGTGCTTTGCTTACATTATTCTACACGTTTTCGTTCCAGGGTGTATACTGAGTGCAAGTGTTTTCTGGGCTTTGGGCAGGCTGTGGTCATCCTCTCAGCACCCTTATATCCTGCCTGCACATCTTCGGTAGATATGAACCTTATAGAGGCTTATTTTGTGTTGGTAAAATATAAAAAGGAAGTAATAGATTAGCCTAAGGCTAATGCTTTTTCTTTTTGACATGACTTACATTGTCCAAGGCATCATATTTACTAGCTTTATTTGACCATCTTACTTGGCCATTTGGCCATTATATCTATCTAGGGAATCTCACAGAAAACTATGTTAGTATGTTGCATGGCATGTGTTATGTTAGAAGCTGAATAAAGTACAGAGTTGAGATACTGGCACAGCATCAAAATAGTATCTATAATAATTTTCCTAGTTGGCGATAACATTCCTCTATGAATAAAATAGTATTCTGTTTAATACAGTAAATCTATAATAGTCTCCACATAAGTGGGTGCAACTTATTAATAAATATTATTTAAAATGGTTGTGATAATAAAACAAAGTATCAGTGTTCTAGAAACCTTTTAAAAACATGGCTATAAATGGGACCATGGACTGTGTCTATTACTCCTACAGCCATTCTCACAAGTAATCACTTGAGTTACAGATTGTAGTCTTCACCGTAGTTTTGTGTGACTGAGACAAGGTCTCAGTATGCAGTTCCCTTTGCCTTCCATTTGTGATCCTGCACCTTAGCCTCCTGAATGCTTGGTTTACAGGTGTGAGCCCCCCTGCCCAGCTTCATTCTGATTTATATCCATTTGCACAACAGGTTGCTATTCATTCCACCTATCTAGAGTTTTTAATGTATTTAGACAGGATCTCATTGGATATGTTATCCTGGAACTCATCATGTAAATAGGCTGGTCTCCAATTCATTATGTAAATAGGCTGGCCTCTGACTCAGCAATCTGCCTGCCCTGTCCTCCAGAGTAGCAGGATTGAAGGTGGGCACTATCACATCTAGTCTATTCATCTATCCAAACTAGCTTGTTTGACACCGTCAATGAATGAAGGAGCCTGCATGCAGCTAAGCCAGGTAGAGGGCATTGGGTCCCTGAGCCTGGAATTACAGCTGGTTTGTTGGCTGCCATGTGGGTGCTGGGAACAGAACCTGGGTCCTCTACAAGAACAGCCAGTGCCCTTGCTCATTAGCTGTCTCTGTAGCCCCAAATGTTTTTGAAACGTAAGTACCTTTCTTTTTCATTTTTGTATCCATTCCATGTAACCCTACAATACAGGGAAGCATTACAAATGGCCTAATATACATAATATCTCCCAGTTGAACCCCAAGATAAAGGTATGAGTAAAGCAGAAGCAATAAGAACAAGGAGCAATGCAGAGGGGACAAAAAAAAAAAAAAAAAAAAACCTCAAAGTCACCCTGGGTGTGAGGAGTAGAACTGAAGACCTGGTGGTTAAAGTCACCCTTGGATGATGTCACTTCGGACAGGGTAGTACACTTCTGGTTTGTACCACCCTGGTGCCCCTGGGACTCCTTGTTATTCGGTCAACTAGTATGGTAGGTATGTCCTCTGAGCTCTGAGTTCCATAAATGGAGGTCGAGATGCCTGTTGGGAATTAGTAGAGAGCAGGAAGGAAGACGATGTAATTGTTATTTTGAGACCACTTGGTTTCAATCATTTAAAGCAGAAGAGCTCAGAGGGTTGTGGGGGTGGGTGCCTTTTGTCCAGGACACTGACTGCAGGAATGGACTTGTCTAATTGATCAAGCTTGAAAAGTGAGCTGTGGGAGGAAGCTTCTCTGTAGGACTTGTAGCCTTGGCTCACTCTTCATTGTTGGCCATGTACAATTACCAAATTCGTATGAGGGTGGAGGTGGGAAATCCAGGGACCATGCAGGTAGAAAGACAGAGCCTTGGAGCAGCCAGTAAACAGAGCTTCTCTTCCGGACTCCACCATTGTTTTGCCGAATTGGCAGATGCTCATAATCTACAAATCTACTTTGTTAGTCTTCTGTATAAATAAATGTCTTTAACAATTCTTTTGTCCTTACATTAAGGGACCCCTGCAAGCAAACATGACACTATAGTTTTGTGCTCTTGTTCACCTCTCCAGGCCCCATTTTGGCTTTCCAGATGTCTCTAGTTGACTTTCTTGGTCCTGTAGACCTCATGACATTTCTTCAGAAGCATCCCTTAGAGTAATATCACGGACAATGCTAATTTAGGTAGCCACATTAAACTAGTGAAAGAAATAGGTGAGAGTAATGGCTTTAGTATGTTTATTTATTCAATATGTCCAAATATTTTAACATAAAGCAATATAAAGTTATTAGTATTTATTATTATCATGTGGTGGTTTGTCTTAAAATCTGTTGTGTTCAGTGCATAGAGCACATCTCAGTGAGACCTGGACATACCCCCAGCCTCAGTAGCCATGTGTGGCTGGGGTCTTCAGTGTTGGACAGAGGAACTGTACATTAAGTTTATTACTATTTTAATTAATTTTATTCCATGTTTTCTTTACAAAACATAATTTACATCTCATACCAAGATGCCAGTGCCTACTTATAGTCCCCTTTAAACTGTGAACATCATGAAGGAACTGGGAATATCTGATCCACTGTTATAATGCCTAATACATACAAGATGCTTAAAAAAGTTTTACTTCCTGATTTCAGACAGTATAAGCAAACCTCTCTACTCATTTCCCCTGGGTTAACATACAGAGTCAAGTGTGCAAAATTCACCCAAGCTAAAAACTTCATAGCCAGTTGACTTCTTAAAATTTATTAACTCGAGAGTGAGTTCCAGGATAGCCAAGGCTACGCAGAGAAACCCTGTCTTGAAAAACCAAAAAAAAAAAAAAAAAAAAAAAAAAAGCATTTTCTCTCTGGTGACTTTCTAAGGCAGGACCAGCCGGGAAGCACAGGCCCCACGAGTCACAGGGTGGCAGGGACAGGATCCTCTCGGCTTCCAAGTGACAGTGGTGGATCAGGGACCCTCTCTGCCCCTTCCCTGCAAGTGGAAGACCTGCCTCCATGGAGTGCTTTAACCAAGAGACTCAGGTGAGATCCGCCATTTTCTCTCCAGTAACTTTCTAAGGCAGGACCAGCCGGGAGGCACAGGCCTCACGAGTCACAGGGGAGTCGCAGGGCGGCAGGGACAGGACAAGCTCTAGTCAGAGACACCAAGAACATCTAACACCAGAGATCAAGAGATGGCCAACGGCAAATGCAAGAATCCTACCAACAGAAACCAAGACTGCTTGGCTTCATCAGAACCTAGTACTCCCACTGCAGCAAGTCCTGGATATCCCAAAACACTGGAAAAGCAAGATTTGAATCTAAAATCATATCTCACGATGCTGATAGAGGAACTTAAGAAGGACATGAATAACTCCCTTAAAGAAATACAGGAGAACACAGGTAAAGAAGTACAAGCCCTTAAAGAAGAAACAAAAAAAAAAGCCCATAAACAATTACAGGAGATCACAAGTAAACAAGTAGAAGCACTTAAAGAACAAACTCAAAAATCCCTTAAGGAGTTGCAGGAAAACACAAACAGGTGAAGGAATTGTGTAAAACCATCCAGGACCTAAAAATGGAAGTAGAAACAAAGAAATCACAGAAAGAGACAACTCTGGAGTTAGAAATCTTAGGAAAGAAGTCAGGAAACATAGATGCAAGCATCACCAACAGAATACAAGAGATAGAAGAGAGAATCTCAGGGGCAGAAGATAACACAGACAACATTGACAGAACAGTCAAAGAAAATGCAAAATGCAAAAAGACCCTAACCCAAAACATCCAGAAAATCCAGGACACAATGAGAAGACCAAACCTAAGGATAATAGGTATAGAAGAGAGTGAAGATCTCCAACTTAAAGGACAAGTAAATATCTTCAACAAAATTATAGAAGAAAACTTCCCTAACCTAAAGAAAGAGATGCCCATGAACATACAAGAAGCCTATAGAACTCCAAATAGACTGGACCAGAAAAGAAATTCCTCCTGCCACATGATAGTCAAAACA
>JADRCD010180233.1:0-15385 GCA_019843815.1 Montemys delectorum
CATGAGACCCACAAGCTGATTGGCAAGTCCTTCAGAACTTCATTGGAAAGAAAGAAGCCATACTCTTGGTGTGGTCTAGTTTCTGGTCCACAGTCTGCATCAGACTCATTCTCTTCTTTCAAGAGCAGGAAGTCTTGTGGTATCTCCAGCACTTCCTCCTCCCACAATACCAGCTATATTTGACACCTGGGCTGCTACAGCTGTTTCTCTAGTATTGCTTTCAGTTAGAGATATTCATTTTTTCAACAAATAGGTATTGAATGTCTTACCATGTAAATTCTTGGGCTCATGAAAAAACACAGGATAGGAAAGGGCTAAGGTCTTTTATCTCTGAGGTTATCAGTTTAACATACACATTCAAAATACCAATAATTGCTGACTCAAATGGCTTGGGTAACAAACATTTAGTATCTTCTTAAATACCAGGCAACTTCTCTGAGCATAGGAATATAGTGGCTTTCAAGGTAAATAACGCAAGACTTTTGTTTTCAAATGCTACTTGGTTTATTCTAATTGAATGAAAAACTCTCATATGCCAGGCAGTATTCTAAACACCAGAAATATTCAGGCTCTGCTCCCCAGGAGCTCAGTAGTTGGTAGGGACCAGACATGCAAATATATCATTGAAACAACATAGATTCCTTGTAAAATGAAGGGACAAATGAAATGTCTGACTTAGTCCTCAAAATGAGGAAAAGGCGTAAAAAAAATACACAGCAATGCCGGGGCAGTGGTGGCGCACGACTTTAGTCCCAGCACTTGGGAGGCAGAGGCAAGTGGATTTCTAAGTTCGAGGCCAGCCTGGTCTACAGAGTGAGTTTCAGGACAGCCAGGGATACACAGAGAAACCCTGTCTCAAAAAACAAAAACAAAAACAAACAAACAAACAAAAATACACAGCAACAACAGTTCGAAAGAGCATACAACTCTCCAGGCAGCTACTTCTTGCTTACAGATAATAGACCCTTTTCTGGTTTTGCTGTACTGACAGGGTCTCACTAGGTAGCCCACACAGGTCTCAAACTCATGGCAACCCTCTTGCCACTCAAATGCTGAGACTACAGGCATGACCCACCCACCAGACCTAACTTAGAAATACTCCATGACAGCTGATGCTACAGATGCCTGACATTTCCTCAACCATCTGCACTAAAGACCAGAGCTAAAGACCTTCCTTGATTGCTATTTCACTGAGGAAGTGGAAATCACCAAGGAGGCCCCCGCACCCGCCACCCTCACCACCCACCAGCCTCAGTTCCTGTATTCTGCTTTCTTCTCAGGTTGAATGAACTAGCTGTGCCCACTGAGACCACCTCTGCTCCACATTAGGTCTTCGTCTTTCCTTCTCTCTGTATTCCTCCCTGCTCTCCTTAATCGGCAGTTTTCTCGTCGCCCACACCACTCTCCCCAGCAAACCAAGGACATCTTTCTCTAATCTTAAAGGAAAGCATCCCCCACCTTCCTCTTTGATTACTTCCCATGCTTCTGGGTTCATCCTGGCAGCACAACTCTCCCATAGGCATGCCTCCGTTGGTTTCAAAGTGCTGTCCTCCAGTCCCAGTCTAGAGTCTGCCAGGCTCCGACTCTCCCACTTCATGGGACCTGCTCTCAAGGCCACTAGTGCAATCTTTATGCCTTCCTTGGGGAACAGCATTTCCCTTTGCAGTCCTTTCAGCTCTTACTCTTTGCAACTCTTCCAAGAGAACTGTCTAGAGCCCCAATCCACAGCTGCTAATCCTCCCCACACTGAGAGTACATCTTTTTCACTTTTCTGCCTCCTCCAATCTCATCTGTCTGCTAAGGCCTAAATGTTTGGGTCCTCATCCTCACTTTACATACTGAAATCCTAATGTCCAAACTGGTGGGTTTAGAAGATAAAGCATTTGGAGAGGTGACTAAATCCACCCTCCAGAATGAAATCAGTCTCTTATAAGGGATGATCCAAGAGCTCTCTTGCTTTTCTACCACCCGAGAAAACAGCAAGTACATGCCATTTACAAACCAGAAAGCATGTCTTCACCAAACCCTGAATGTGACCATAAATTGGCCTTGGAATTCTTAGCCTCTCCGACCGAAAGACAGTAGTTTCTGGTTCTTTTAAAACTACTAAGATAGTGTATTTTTTTTTATGGACACTTGAACATTCTAACTATTCTAACTATTCCTTGGGGGCTTTGTTTAACCTAGGGTTTGGATGGGGTCTCCCCCAGGAAACATCTAACATCATGTGGGGACATTTTTGACTTTGACACTGGAGGCGGGGCGTAGGGACACAGACAAGCATCAATGGAGCAGAGGCCAGATACTGATAAAATTCTAGCAAGTACAGTACAGTCTCTCACCACAAAGATAATCATTACATTGGTTAAGAAACACTGATTTGAACCACCCTCTGCTTGGATCCTCTTTCCAGTAACATTGATCCTTTTGTTCCCAGTACCTATGGCCTCCAAGACAATCTCCAACACAATTAGGCATTTCCTGAAGTCTCTCCAAGTTATTGGGCTCAGCACATTATTTTGCTTCCCGTATATTCATGAAAGAGTTGCTGTCAGTTAAGCCATTTTTAATGTAAATAGAAAAACACCACTTCACATGTTTTGGTTCAGCATTACAGTAGGCACAAACAAACAAACAGTTAGACCTCCTTTAAATCCAAGGTGGTCTCATACAACTTCAACAGAGTTATGACTCCTTTTTCAGCACGCCAGCATGCACACACACACCTTTCTCTCTGAAACCTTCCCTCGTCTATGGCTCCTTTTCTTCCACACCCTTTCTCAGTTCCTAACATACCTACTATATAACTTAACACGGCTACCTGCTGACATCTGCCATTCCTTCATACTGGAACCTCCTTAAACTAGAACATACATGAGGAAATATAAAACGTCTCCTCACGAAAATGAAATGATCAGGACTAATTCATTAAGTTACCAAAGTAGCCAGGCAGTGGTAGCTCACGCCTTTAATCCCAGTACTTGGGAGGCAGAGGCAGGTGGATTTCTGAGTTCGAGGCCAGCCTGGTCTATAATGAGATTCAGGACAAGCCAGGGCTATACAGAGAAACCCTGTCTCGAAAAAACAAACAAAGTTACCAAAGTAATAGTAAAAACTACTACCACTTCCGGGTCACCACCAGTATGCCCGTGCCCAATAAGGTTGTCCCCCGCCCCGCTTCCCCTTCTTTCACACCGAGGCTACCTTTACCTGCAAAAGTGAAATGGCACCTGTGGCCTTGAGTACATCTGAGCTACCTGTTCAAGCCTCAGTTCAAAAGAGGTTTTTGGTTTTGTTTTGTTTTTAATCACACAGTAGTAATCTTCTCCACGAGAGGCGGCCGTGAGCGTAACCTGCCTCCGTCTAGCTGCTGCGAGTGAAGAGGGCCAGGCCGAGGTCCCCAGAGCACAGAGGGAGGCGACAACGCCCGCCAGACCCCTATCACCGTTCCTCCTGGATCTTACCTGGCTGTCCCACCTAGCTCAGTGATATCTAGCCGAATGTCGCACGTCCAGACCCCGATACCTTTCCTCAGCCCACTTCTTCTGTAGCTGAAACGCCCCGCGCGCACTCTGCGTCATCACTTGGCGCCCGCGAGCGATCACATGATGCCCGGGCCCGGGCCACCGCCCCTCGGTCACGTGACGGGCTGGCGCGGCCAGGGCAGAAACCAGGGTCCCGGCAGCTGATGGTCTGCGGCCCGGGACTCTAGGGGATCCCTGGCGCGGGAAAGGGGACCGGAGCACCCAGTCCACGCAGCTAGCGTCGGACAGCTGACAGGTGAGTAGGAGGCGGGCCTACGGGTTCGCGGGCCATTCCTTCCCGCGTGGACCACGTCAGGTACTGTCCTGGTAGCCCCCGGGAAAACCTAAGGGCATGCTGGGTTGGAGTTGCATGCCTGATGTTCACCTACGCCTTCATGGAAATCGCTCTTGCCCCCTTCTTTGAAGCTTTAGGGGTGGTGCTCAGCTACTTGGCCCATAGCTGAGCTTGCAAGTTTCTCGGAGCTGTGCCTTGCTAGTGTGGCTGATCCTTCTCACTTACACTCCAGAAAAATCAAGTAGTCACTGAAATGAGGGTGGGCGAGAGGGGGTTGAATAAAAGTCTTGTCATTCACTGTGAGTTTGTGCAAGTTGTTCCTCTGTACCCTAGTCCCCTTCGCCTGAGACATGGTGCCATAGTCCTTGTATTGGGAGCAGGTGGTTCTACTGGGTCCTGATTCTTCTATGATAGGAAAATTAAAAGTTGGACTCAAAAAAAAAAAAAGTTGGATTCTTGATTTTTATATAGATGAGGGAGTTTTATTACTTCTGTCCACAACCAGGGACAGTTTCCTTATGTCAGCTGTTTTTAACTTGTGAGTTTCATGAGCCCTTTAGCAAACCTATTTCCATAAACATTTACATTATGATTCTTAACAATAGCAAAATTAGTTACTAAGTAGCAACGAAAATAATTTTATGGTAGGGATCACCACAACATGTATTAAAAGATCAGAAAGGAAAGTTGTCTTAGATGTTGTTAAGAATTAATGAATCAGGGCTTGAGAGATGACCCAATGCCTAAGACTATTCTTCCTGAGACCCCAGGTTCAATTTCAAGTACCCAGATGGTGATTCTCAGCTGCCTATAACTCCAGGTCCAGGGGGCCCAACCCCCTCAGACATACATGCAGGCAAAACACTAATGGATATAAAATAAAAATAAATATAATTTTAAAAATTCATGAATCAGACTAGAGTGATCTAGCTTATTCCAGAACTTTTCTGGGAGAGCATCCATTATGGATTTGATACTGCTTTCTTTAGGGATCTGAGGTTTTATAAAAGTTTCTTTTAAAAAAAAATCCATCTTCTTTTGTCCTCTACACTTTAATTTACTAAAGAAGTTTCATTCTGTATTTACTGGGTAACAGGATACCATTCCTGAAAACATGTTCCATTGACAAGGGGTTCTTACACAAAAAAATCAAGGTTCCATGGCAGGATCCTAAAAGTAAAGCTGTCACACTTTGTAACATATAAAATAATATTAAGAAGGGAATTAAGATCTGTGATTCCATTCCATGCCATTAACAATTCAGTTCAGCCCAGAGTGAGGGCACTGGTGTTTGCAAGTATTCTTCGTCCATGGTGTGAAAGCCATCTCCAAAAGAATGATTTAATGTAACTTCTTTTACAATGTTTTTTTTTAACCTCATTCAAGAAAGGCTCAACTTATATTAACCTTTGTAAAACTCACTTCTCCACATCTATCACATCTTGTAAAGTTCACTACTTTTGTCTTAAGTCGTTACATGATTAAGCATCTATAATGGTGGTCATTTGATTCTATGACCAGTGTAGATTCTGAGCCCGTGTAGAAAAAATTCTAGTGAAATAAATTACATGGAAAATATAACTAGTCCTGATTAGATCTACTGTGTCGTAGTGCACCTAGATGTGGTAATATAACTAAGTGGTTTATTCTTTCATTTGATATTGTCTTGACATTAGTCTTCAAAAATGTAGCAAGATACTTGCATTGTGAGTGACTTATTTTAAACTGTGTTCTTCATGAAATAGGAGAGATTGCAAGCAATGATATTTCACTAAAGAGGGAAATTGTTTTGTTCTGTTTTGTTTTTTTTTTTAAGTACAAAATAGAGTTTATTTGGGGCATGGGAAGGGGAGTTAAGAGGGTAGCAGAGGCAGAGAAAGGCGGAGAGAGTAGAGAAGCAGAGGCTAGCCATGGCCACATGGAGAGAGGGGGGAAGGGAATGGGGACCAAGGGGGCAAGAGGCAAGAGAGAGGCAAGAGCAGAAGAGGGACAAGAACGAGGAAAACTCTAATAGGTGTCTTTTATTTTACATTAAAAAAAATTCTGTTAAAACACTTGCTATAATGCAAGTTTAGAGAAGGCAATTACCTTAGTTTAAAAAGGTCCATGTTTTTGTTGAACAATTGCTAAATATATTTGATTATTTTCTTATGTCTTTTTAGAGTAATCAGTCTGTTTGTTTGTTTGTTTGTTTGTTTATGTAGAATACCATCATGAAGCTTTAGCTAGCCTGGAGCTTACTGTGTACACAAGGGTGGCCTCAAACTCATAAGAATCTGGTTTCTTCTGCCTTTGGAATGTGGAAATTAAAGGGGTATGCCACCATAGCCAGCCTTGAAGTACGATCTTAAAGGCCAGGACACACAAATCTTGATTTACATCATCATCTCAAGCCTGATCATCCCTGAATGTGAACATGCAGATGCTGGGTCTGTCTGTCTGTCTGTCCCTGGGGAGAGATGGGGAGGAGGGCAGGTATCACTGCTTTGCTGTAAGCTGTGTCCTCCAGGATCCTACTGTCCGCACTGTGGTAGCATGCACAGTTAGGCAGCAGTTATGCCTACTAATCATAGCTTGGCCCTTGCTTTGGGAGGGTCGGGTTTATCCTAACTTTGGGTGAGTTTGGTCTTCAGTGGACTTCAGTATGTCATCATTTTCATTTTACCCATTGTGGATTCTTTCTCCATTTTCCTCTCTCATTTCCCTCTCTCATTTCCCATGCTAGGCCACATCAGTGCAGGAGAATGGAATTGCCTGAAAGCTCACATTGTTACTTAGCAGTGTAGTTTAAGAAGCAGATATCACTAAGAATACTAAAACCACTTGTTAAGAATGTATTCCATAATGTGTATTACAGGGATCCCTAGTGAACCAGGCAGCTGTTGATGTGTTAGAACAGCGGCTCGAGTCAGGACATACCACACACTAGGCCCAAACAGTTCCACGTGTAAGAGGTTTAATTGAGAGGGAGAGAGGTGTAAGGGTTTAATTGAGAGGGAGAGATTGGGCAGTAGCGGAGAGAGAAGAGGGAGGAGAGAGGGAGGGAGGGAGGGAGGGACGAAGGAATGTTCCCCGTGTATATTTATGGGTTCTGACTTAGTAGCCCTAGGTAAAGGTGGGAGATGAGCCCAATGGATTCTGGGAATATGGAGGCTGTTGCCCTGGCAACAGGTCTGTGGGGCCTGCCCATGTGATGTCATGGGCTTTGGAGGCCCTGATGCTAACAGCTGTAGTGACATCTCAACATCCTTTGCTTGCAAATCAGAGTAACAGACCACCTTCATTAGCTCCATGTCTACGTCTTGTTCACTCTGCTCCAGACACCCTAGGTATCCTCCTGTTCCTTGGCACTCCGCACGGCCTTTGTTACTTTCCTATTTCTGTGGAGAGGCACCATGACCAAGGTAACTTAGAGAAGAAAGAATTTATTGGGGGCTTACGGTTTCAGAGGATGAGTCCATGATCATTGTGGCAGAGAGCATGACCACTGGCAGGTATAGCGCTGGAACAGTAGTTGAGAGCTTACTTCCTGATCCAAGGCACGAGGCAGAGAAAGAAGGCTAACTGGGCATAGCGTGGAGTTTTTAAAGTGCCCACCCCAGTGACACACCTCCTCCAAAAAGGCCACATTTTTTAATCCTTTCCAAACATTTCCACCACCTGGGGACCAAGAATTCAAATCAGTGATTATGAAAACCACAAGCATAGCTGCTCCATGTCTACCTTCAGACCTCTGTGCTTATTTATAAGCTGTGTGTAGAGTGCCTTTCTTCTATGTCTGAATATTATCTATTGATGTGAAACTAATTTCCCCACAGCCTACTAACTTAAGATTCTCATTCCCCCATTCACAGGCACACACACAGATGCACAGATACACATATTTATCTCATTGAAAGCATAATTGCAAATGAGGAGAATTCACTTTCAAGCTCCCTCGTGGAGCTGATGGCAGGGCTCAGGGCTTTGTCTTGAATGCCTTTGCACAGAACTCTTACCACACACTTGCTTTCCCAGAACTAGCAAGCTAGAGAGAGAGAACCCAAGCCAGAACTCAGTCTTTTTGTAATCTTACTTCTGAAATGGTAGCTGTGGTTGCTGTTAAGTCATTTCTGGCAGAGGTTCATAAGTCATCCCCTACTCAAGGGAAGGAGCCTGTCTAGGGCATGAATAACAGAAGGCGGAGGTCATTGGTCACTGTACTGACTGGTTTTGTGTGCCAACTTGACACAGGATGGAGTTGTCACAGAGAAGGGAGCTTCAGTTGGGAAAGTGCCTCCATGAGACCCAGCCGTGGGGCATTTTCTCAATTAGTGACCAAGGGGGTAGGGCCCCTTGTGGGTGGTGCTATCCCTGGGCTGGAAGTCTTGGGTTCTATAAGAGAGCAAGCTGAGCAAGCCAGGGGAAGCAAGCCAGTAAGAGACAGCTCTCCATGGCCTCTGCATCAGCTCCTGCTTCCTGATCTGCTTGAATTCCAGTCCTGACTTCCTCTGGTGATCAACAGCCATGTGGAAGTAAGCTCAATAAACCTTTTCCTCCCCAACTTGCTTCTTGGTCATGATGTTTGTGCAGGAATAGAAACCCTGACTAAGACAGTCAGCATCTAGATGCAAGGAGACATTCCTAGGCACCCTTTCTGCGTGTCCCCTCCTCCTTTCCATCTCTGTTCAGATGCCATCTTATCAGAATTACTCTATACTCCAGTGTGTGTCCCAAATTGGGTTTTTGTTTTGTTTTGTTTTGTTTCAAGACAGGGGGTTTCTCTGTGTAGCCTTGGCTGTCCTGGAACTCACTCTGTAGACCAGGCTGGCCTCAAATTCAGAAATCCACCTGCCTCTGCCTCCCAAGTGCTGGGATTAAAGGCATGCGCCACCACTGCCCAGTAATTGGGTTTTCCTTTACATGATTTATCAAAGCCTGTATGTGTTGGCTAACTTAAATTTCCTGCTCTCAGTAGTGTATAGACATCATGATAACTGGAACTCAGGGTTCTTCACTACTGTATCTTCAGATCCTAAAACAGTGCTTGGCATATAGCAAGCACTAGGTAAATACTTGCTACATGAATGACCCCAATTAACAATGGGTAAGCTGTAAAAGCAAGTCACTGAGTAAGCATTATAGAAGGTTGGTAGTCCCTAATTGAATCTGCAGATCAGTAATAGCAACAAGAAATTAGGTCCTTTCTAGCCTTTCACAATGCAATCTGCAGATTCTTGCTATTGCCCCCACTCCACCCCTGCCCAAATGAGTTGACTCATAGTCTAAAGGAAGCTGTAACAGCTCTCAGAATCAAATTTTTCTTAGACAACATTCAGAGACAAGAAGTAGGAGATCAATCAGGGCAAAGAAAGGACTTCCGTTCCCCACTTCTCCCTTTTTAGCTGAAGGTAAAAACTACTTCCTAGAAGCCCCACCATAGACTCTCTCTTAAATGGTGCTGCTCCAAAACCAGATCACACGTTCACTACAAGCTTCACGGGAGTCAGGAAAGTAAGAGTTGGCCACTTTGTCTCCTACATTGAGAAGGGAGCTAGACACAGGAAATATCACTGGGGAATGAACAAAGAGTTGTTGCCATGACACCCCAGTTGATACAGACGTTTCTAAATACTGACTCAATGGTAGAGACTTCCAAGGCAAATACAGAATACCTTAGCAAGGATTACAAAGAGCTTCTCAGTAATCAATAACTGTGATAGATAGCTCATAACAGAAATGAACTTGCTGCAAGCACTGGGAAATGCTTTTTCATGGCTGTAAAGGAAATATTCTCATTGGCTGTCAGCAGCCTTTCTATATTCTAATTTTACCTGCAGCAAAGGCCTCACTATTAAATTATTCATCAGCTGAGTCTCGGGTTAGAGGACTAATGTGAAAGTAGAAATTGTCATTGACATTTTTCAAAACATTTTATTGATTCTTTGTGAATTTCACATCATGCATCCCAGTCCCACTCATCTCATCCTCTCATATTCTCTTATTGCTTTTACAGCCTCTCCTCCAACACACACACACACACACACACACACACACACACACAGCATAGAGAAACATCTCATTGTGGAAGCTGTAGTATATCACAGTGTACCCCACAGTCTGTCCCTCTGTCTACACATCTTCACTTGCAGATGTTCATTGCAGTGAGTCATTGGTCTGGTTCAAGATCTCTGGCTTCTGTGACCCCATCCCTGTTGGATCCTCACTGGGAGTCTTCCTGGTTATCCTGTTGCTGCCCTATGATCATTAACAAAATTTTAATGAGGTTCTTCACTCAGAAACCCCAGAAGTATCAAATACATTCACTTTTTATTTCATTCATCATCTCCCTAATTATTAATACCAACACAAAGGGAAGTACAGGCTTGAGGACCAGTAAGCTCTCCTGATGCTGAAAATGAAGCTGGCTTCCTAGAAGGCAATAGACGACGACGATGTAGCTGAGTGGGTTACAGTTTGTGACTCACCCCTTTTCCTTGCCCATCGTTCGGTTAGACTGTTGCTTTCTTCATCTACTTTCAAGATCCTTTTAACATTTCTGAACTCAATCCTTCTGTCCACCTTTTGCATTTCAAATCTGACTTCCAAATTATTTGTCCTAGAAAAGGTTTTAACTGTTATATTCTAAAGTGTCTTTTTTGTAGCTTCTGGGTGACTTTCTCAAACTCTAACTTCCTAGAACTTGGACCTACTAAATATCACTCAGCATAATCTGAATGCTCACCCAACAGTAGTCAGCAAAGGGCCCAACCTGTCAAGCTGTCCTCCTGATTATCTTGACCGCACTCTCTACCATCTCTTTTATGATTCTTTTCTCTGAATCTTTCTGCTCAGCTTACTGCAGGCAGCTCATAGGGGCATAGATCACTTCTTATAGTCTTCATACTGACTCACTTTCCAGGCAGATTAACACCATTACCCTCCCCTGCATATATTTACTGCAGATTTCCTCAAGACCAGTGTGGTGGTTTGAATAAAAATGCCCCCCCCCCATAGGCACATAGAGGGTGGCATTATTAGGAGATGTGGCCTTATTGGAGGAAATGTATCACTGGAGCCAGGTTTTGATGTTTCAGAAGCTCAAGCTGTCTCTTCCTGCTGCCTGCAGATCCAGATGTTGAACTCTCAGCTACCTCTTCTCTGCAGCACCACGTTGCCTGCATGCTGCCATGCTTCTCGCCATGATAATGGATTAAACCTCTAAGGTGTAAGCAGCTCCAGTGAAATGTTTTCCTTTATAAGAGTTGCCATGGTCATAGTGTCTCTTCACAGAAATAGAAACCCTAAGTAAGACAGCTAATCAGCCTCCACTCTTTAATGTTTCTGGCTTCACATCAAATTTATCTTGGGGATTTCTTAGAAAAGAGATGTTTAAGGCTGCCTCTACCCTACATTGCAGAAACACTAAGATTCTCCATGATTATGTTACACTGCCAACTTGTGAATCACTGCACTTGTGAACCACTGCATGGAAGGTGGGTGCTTAAATATCTTCCCCTCCAGGGCTGGAGAAATGGTGCAGTGGTTAAGGGTACTAGAATGTTCTACAAAAGGTCTTGAGTTCATTTCCCATCAACTACATAGTCGCTCACAACCATCTGTAATGGGATCTGATGCCTTCTCAAGTGCATGAAGACAGAGCACTTATAGGCATAAAATATAAATATAAAAATAAGTAAGTCTTTAAAAAGTCTTCACTGCCATCATCCTAGAGGTACTCAGAACAGAGTGGCTGGCTAAGAAGATGGATCCTTTGCCTTCAGGAACTTTCAGAAGAATGGCCTGTTAACCACAGTTGTAGTAGTTTGTATGCTGGGCGACATATCACTGGGATAAAAGAGAAATGAGGAGTTGATTTTGCTTACACTCTGGATGCTTACGTGATGAATTATGTATTTTTAGAACAATTTGGTTTAGTGCTGATAAAACACCTCCACAAGCACATAGAAACTAGTGTCTAAAATTTTATTTTACTACTTGTTTATGCATATATGTGTGCACATCTGTATATATGTTACAGGGGTGAGCACTGCCCATGGAAGCCAGAAGAGGGTATTGTATCCTTTGGAGCTGGGGTTATAGGTGTGAGCTTTTGTAGGTGCTAGGAACTCTGCAAGAGTAGCAAGCACTGTGAAGCCACATCTCCAGCCCATGTATTTCAAAAGAACGTACACATGTGTCTTTAAAAATTGCTGACTTCTCTTTTTTCCATACAGGTTCTTTAATGGAGCAGCCATTTGTCCTACAGATCTGGCTTCACGTCATGATCCACAGACCCCAGCTCTGAAGTCAGTCATTCCACCCTTCAGGTGTGGAATAGCCAGTCACTCTCACCATGTTGGACTTCCTGGCTGAGAATAATCTCTGTGGCCAGGCGATCCTGAGGATTGTTTCCTGTGGCAACGCCATCATTGCCGAGGTGCTGCGGCTCTCTGAGTTTATTCCTGCTGTGTTCCTGCTGAAAGACCGGGCTGACCAGCAGAGATATGGAGACATCATCTTTGACTTCAGCTACTTTAAGGTGCTTTCCTTGAGGCCTGGGTATTTCATGGCCTTCGTATTCCTATCCCTTTCACAAGCAACTTTTCTCTGGGAGCCATGAGGCTTGAACTAGCCCAGTAATTACAGAGCATTAAAAAGACAGCTTTTCAGCCAACATTAGCATCAAGTCCTAACTTGAAAATAAAGAAAAGGAAAGGTACTGTGTAGGAATTCCTAGTGGGAGTACAAACCAACTATAGCAAGCAACCTATAACACAATGCCTTTTACCTTGAAACACATTTAAAAGCATGCTAATCTTGGTTGCAATTCAAGAAGAGGGATTTTGATTGGAAGCTCCCATTACCACCTTATTTTTTGTTGTTCTGCTTTAATTTTGATGTTTAAGAACCATAGAACTGGGCGGTGGTGGTGCACGCCTTTAATCCCACCACTTGGGAGGCAGAGCAGGCGGATTTCTGAGTTCAAGGTCAGGCTGGTCTACAGAGTGAGTTCCAGGATAGCCAGGGCTACATAGAGAAACCCTGTCTCAAAAAAAACAAAAACTAAAACAAAAAAACCATAGAGCACAATTTTAAGATCCCTGGACATGTTTCCAGAGGATACATCATTTCTGACTTTTAACATAAGTATGTTTTCCTTCTCAGGGTCCAGAGTTCTGGGAAAGCAAACTGGAAGCCAAACCTGAGCTACAGGATTTAGATGAAGAATTTCGGGAAAACAACATAGAAATCGTGACCAGATTTTATTTAGCCTTTCAGAGTGTGCATAAATACATCGTAGACTTAAACAGGTATGGATATGTTTTGTAACAGCTTATTCTGGTAGAATGGCAGGGGCAGGACCCAGCAGAGCATGTCTGCCTTTCTCAGTTCTGTACCCATGCTGTGCATCTCAGTAGCTTCATTGTACTCTCCTGTTCCTGGGAAAGCCAGAGTACACTTCCTTGACTCTGTCATGCAGCCTGCAGCTTGCATTTTGTGATCTTATCCTGACACTTTAGATGTAAACTTAATTTGTAAAGTAACTATTTTGTTCTATTATGTTATTTTAAGATAGGTCTTCACTGTGTGGCACAGACTAGTGTAGAATTCACAATCCTCCTGCCTCTGCCTCTGGAGTGAGTGGGAAGACAAGCCTGTTCCACCAGGCCTGGCTTGCTCATATGAGCAGCTGTTAAGAGTTTACCAGTTCATTGAGCTTTAGCCACTACTTCATGCTCCTATGCTGCTGCTTCTGAGCACCTTGTGTTTTTGTAATTCGGGAGGAGGGAACATTCCTTTGATTTGTGGCCCCAAATCACCATGAATTACAGCACATAAGACACTGCAGTTTATAAGCACACTAAGGACTAGAGGAACTGAAGCCAGGATGCCTGCTGTCCTGCCTTGTTTTCAGAAACTCTTTCCTCCCTCAAAGATGTTACGTCTTCTGCTTACATTGATACTTGGCATTTCCCTTTTAGATACCTCGATGATCTCAATGAAGGAGTTTATATTCAGCAAACCTTAGAAACTGTGCTTCTCAATGAGGATGGAAAACAACTTCTAGTAAGTAATAGTGACTGCAAAGTACGTATTCAAGAATATGAAATGGCTGGCTGTGGTGGCACTTGACTTTAATCCCAGCACTTGGGAGGCAGAGGCAAGTGGATCTCTGTGGGTTCAAGGCCAATCTGATCTACACAGCAAGTTCCAGGACTGCCAGACTGCCAGAGCTAAATTATAGAAAGACTTTGTCTCACTAATAATAATAATTATTATTATTATAAACAGAATACTATTCCTCAAAGAAAAGCAAATAGCCTGATAATCATCTTTTAAGTTTAGAATGTGTGAGTACTGAATGAATTACTAATGGAAGGGTCATGTTGGGTTTTGATCTCCCTCTGTGTAAGAAGTCCATCTTTTATTTGCATCTGAAACATCAATCTGGTACTTAGTACATGGTGACCATTTGAGAAGTATCTGTTAGAGCCAATGTGGTCGCCATGTCTATAATCCCAGCACTTTGGAGGTAGAGCTAGGAAGTGTAGTTCAAGATCATCCTTATACATAGAATTGTCATTCCATTCTAGTATCTCTAGCAAAATAATCACTATGAGTTTAATTTTATTTTGAGTTAATTTTTAAAGCCTATTCTGCATAGTAGTTAAGAACTCTTTGCAGAAACACATACATTTACCTTGAAATCTAAATACAGCTTTCAGGAGGAGTGTGGCCAGACTGGTCATTTGACCATTGTGAACTTCACTCCTTACAGACAGGTAGTCTTGTGAGTTTGGCCATTGTCCTTTTTCTTCATAGTGTGAAGCCCTGTACTTATATGGAGTTATGCTGCTTGTCATCGACCAGAAGATTGAAGGAGAAGTCAGAGAGAGAATGCTGGTTTCTTACTATCGATACAGGTATTCCTGGCCTAGCCGGTGCACCTCCAAAATGCAGCTATGGATGAAATGCATTGCGTGCTCCTGTAGTGTTTGGAGCAGTGGCCTGTGGTGAAGGATGCTAAGTACACACATCTTCTGAACACCTGAGGGAATATAGCTGTTACCTGTTTATGTGTTCTAATTAACAGATTAAATTACGTGAAAACTATTTACTACATATGAAATGCTGTATCTAAGACTTAGCAATGTAGAGACGATCGCGGCCATGACGATAATGCAGTTACCATATAAAACAGGAGTCTGAACGCAGAATGTTTTAGTTGAGGACAGATTAAGGAAGGTCTTAACAATTGTCCTTTTGCTTTGGAAGTTTTCCTTTTAGTTTTCCAACAAGACCCTTTTGGCACACATAAAGAAATGAAGGAGCTTTCTGTTTTCATCCTGATGTGGATGGCTGAAAGCTATGATTCTGGATTAGGTTGAAAGTGGATCCCCCCCCCCCAGTACATGCGTAGACACAGAAATAACATCCCAGACCTTGTGTTATGTGACTCTATGCAGAGTTGTGTGGCTGCAGGAGGTAGAGTCACAAAGAGCCACCTTGCCAGCTTTTAATTTAGCACCTCCCATACAACCTTTCAGTCTTTTTAAGAAATGTGTCCAAAAAAAAAAAAAAA
>JADRCD010180235.1:0-20832 GCA_019843815.1 Montemys delectorum
AGTTCCTACTCATGTTTGAATACAAAGAACAAATTTAATACCTAAAATGAATCACACAGTGTTTTTGGTTTTAACAAGGTTTCTGAATTCTATTCTCCAGTGGTAATACCCCTCTTACATATATTAATCTTATGGTCTTAGTAGCATAAATTAGTCACCTTCTAATAGAGCTAGGTCATGTCAGGTCCTCAGACTCATGTTTAAAAGTCAGATTTCTGAACTAGCCCTGAGAAAGGAAAGCAGATTGATAGATTACTTTTATCATTGTCTTTCTGGAAAGAATAACTTCCCTCAAATGAACCATATAGTTTCAAAATTGCCCTTAGAAATTCTGAACCTTGAAGGACAACTGGATTACATGTCAAAGCAATTTTACAAACAGTCTGTACATATGGTTTTATTAGTATATTTGGGAGAAAATTTATGGAAATCCCTACTTTGTTTTGGCAGAGTCCCTTCGGTCACCTTTTCTCTTTGCTTTTGACTCTCACACACTGACTGTAGAAAGGACTTTGTGCAGGCACTACAGATACATGGTGCGGTACTTCAGCTTTTGTCTTGCCAATATATCCTTCAAGAAGAACAGATTTCAAAGTCATTGTTTTGCTACCACAGTAGAAGTGTAATGGGGGAATCAGAATCTGGAACTGTTTTTGAAACACCTCTGAAGTTTATAAACTTGTCCTCAAAATGAGGGCTTCCTTTAAACAAGTTTTCAAGAGGATTTTTACATTATACATTTGAATCTTCCCAGATATTTTACTTAATACGACATAGTATTTTTGACAGACTATTCTCTTTTCTTTTCTTTTTTTTTTTTTTTGAGACAGGGTTTGTGTAGCCCTGGCTGTCCTGGAACTCACTCTGTAGACCAGGCTGGCCTCGAACTCAGAAATTCGCCTGCCTCTGCCTCCCAAGTGCTGGGATTAAAGGCATGTGCCACCACTGCCTTACTATTTTCTTTTTCAATAATATATTTTTTAAAACACAAGTTTAATAGGGAACTCTATATTTTCTTTCTTGATATTCTTAGAATATCTGGTTCTTAGGGATTTTACTATAAATCATTTAAGTATAACTTGGAAGATTACTCATTTAGGCCAGTGATTGATTACACAATACAAAAACTCTTTGAGGCACATATGAGAAATGTGAGTTGTTCAGATGTCTGTGGTTGTGTAGAAACATGAGCAAGAACTGAACATTCATGTTGTTTAATTGTAACATCTTTCAAAACCTCCCACAATTATCTTTTCTTCCAATGCCACCATGGACACCTCTCTTGATAGCATTAATTACTTTGGACCCTACTCCTTTGGGAGGAAATGATGTTGTTGAAAAATTACTTTTTAACCCCTGAGTTGATATTTTCTCTACATGGTACTTAAAGCCAATTGCATTTGGAGCTCCTGAAGACATCACTCAGTACTGACCAATCTTTCAGGCTTCTCCTCAGAGTTCCACAGAAACATAAGGGGCAAACTGTGGCCATGAGGTTAAAGAACAGTGGAGAACTATACTTAGGAAAGCTTCGTGCTAATGACTAAGTTGTATCCACTCCTGTAAAGTTTCATTTTCTAGGTATTGAAAGTCTTAGCTGTATATGGCCTTTAAACTTGATTACTCTCTCTCCTCTCTTTTTCTGTCCCTCTTACTTTCCCGACATGCTCTCCATACATAGAGCATCAGACCGTGCACAAACTGCTTAAAGCAAGCAGTTACTTAATTTCCTGAACAAATTACCCAAAGTGCCACTTATTTGTGGTGATGGCAGCTGTACATATGTATATTTTACACACATACACACACATGTGTGTATGTGAGAGAGAGAGAGCGAGAGAAAGAGAGAGAGAGAGAGAGAGAGAGAGAGAGAGAGAGAGAGAGTTGGAAATGGAGACAGAGACAGATAGACTTGGCAAGCGAAATCTATCTGAATAAACCTAAAGCTGCTATGCTACATACATTAGACTTTCAATATATTTTTTAGTGTTAGAAGCAAAGAATTTTTAATACAGAAAATCCTATTATATGAAATTTTGCTCTTTTTGAATTTCTAAGGTGCTCACAAAAGCCTGTTAAGAACACTAGGTCTGACCGAAGGGAAGTTTTTAGATTGCTGTCAGAGCTGCTACCTCAAATTTTCCTGTAAATGGAAGTTTAAGGAAATGACTTCATTTAATTTCCCCCTCTTCCTTTTCTCCCCTTTTTGAGACAAGTTGTTGTGATATAGTGCCCTTGATGATCTGAATTATGTTACGTAACCAGACAGGGCTTGAACATATGTGGCTCTTGTGCCTTTCCTTGATTTTTAATATTTATCAGCCAATCAAATGACTAGGGAAAATTCCCCTACATATATTGACTTAGCACCCAGTCAAATGTTTAGTTTCCTATTTGAAGATGGTAAATTAGAGCACTTGTTCCCTTTTTCTAGACAACTCTTCAACATTTATTTTCACTTACAATAATTATAAAATACCTTTTATTGTAGTCAAATGAATAAATTCCATAAAATATGTTTCAAATATAGAAATGTATAAATGTAGTTATTGCTTTTATTTATTGTCAAATCCTGGGCATTTGTGTGTCGTGTTTTAAAAATTTTATAAGTCTTCTAAAATTACTCTTGCATGGAGGTGTGACTTCAGTAACACAAAGGCTAATACAGAAAGTTAATAATAAAATCAAATAACTTTAATAAAATAAGTATACTAACTTTAAAACACATCTATTGCTTTGTAATTTCAATCAGCGTAGAATATAATTTATCTTTCCAAATGCCTGAGCATTTAACACTTTAACACTTACTATGTTAGTAAGCAGATATGATAACTTTTTCTATGCAGCAATTGACTGAGATACCTGTAACACAAGCAAAAATGATTAAAAGTGTCAAGGTTTGAATATGAAAAATATACAGAATATCCATGTCTTGTGTTATTTAGGGAGGTAGAAACTTTAAATGGTGGTCGCAGTGGAGAAAGTAGACTCCTGACAGTGTTCTTTTTATAGCTGATCCCCAGACTTTTTCTCCTTCTTATTCTTGGCTATTATGAGGCAGTCAGCTTCTATTTTGTGTTCTTGACATAATGATTGCATACTCAATAGGAGGTCCATAATCTGTGGAACCAGAGACTAAAACCTCTAATGACATGAGCCAAAGCAAATAACTCTTCCCTACAAATTGTTTGTGTTGGGTATTTTGTCATAATAATAAAATATCTGAACGACTACATAAATGGATGTAAGAAAATGGGTCTTATTGCTGTCCGTGAAGATGATAATGTAGTTCTTAAGCCTTTAGAACTGTTTCTTGAGATAAATTTGGAAAAGAAAATGCTTGGAGAAGCCTAAATGTCATAAGCACAGCTCAGTGGATACTTCTGGTGGGATTTCAGGATGAAGATGGAAGTTGAATGGAATATTAGGTTGCTCATTGAATTTCTGGTGGAAATGAGAAATCTATTGGCAACTTGGCTGCAGGATATTTTTGTTATATGCTGACAAGGAATTTACTATGTTCAATCCATTTCCTGATGATTCAGGGGAGGCTGAGTTTAATTTTGATGGACAATTTAACCTGGTGGAAAGATATTCTGATGGCAGTTTAGGATTCAGACAGTGGCATGGTTGTAACTGATTGATTTTAGCAAGAGTTGTAATGATAATTGGATACAAAAAGTACAATAGCTTATAAAAAGCTTGTAGCTAAGGCAAAAAAGTAAGTTGAATTAAGAAAAGCATGATTACTGAAGTGATTAAACTTTTAAAAAGATGCCAAGGACCTTTAATTGAAACAGCAGGAAGCATACTTTTAGAGCACCCCAGGCATTGATCAGACTACACCAATCAAAACAGCAGGAGTATGAAAGACTAAGATCACTTAGGAGATTTTCCTTTAAGAATAGAACATGCATCCGTGGCACCCTGATAACACAGATCTGCCTAAAAGTGGTTTCTATGGATCTCTTTCTCAGGGACCTAGAGACTTCGTGGCCAAAGAGCCTATGTTCTTATGGGGCTTAGCTACATATGGACCTGCTAGCAAACCCTAATATAATTCAGGGATTGCTGGAAACAAAGGCATCCATAAAACAGAGAGTTATGGGGTCCCTGGTGCTTCCAATGATATTTCAAAGGAAAGCTTGAAAGGTCAGGCAATACGTGAGAGTTCTTGTAGGCAGCCACTGAGAATGAGATACATGAAACTTTTAAGGTGAAGACTCGGCTGCAGGAACCTGTAGGAGTGACAAGTGCATGGGATTAGGCCTATTTGTAGTGGAAGAAAGTAGACATCCACTACAAGGATTTGTAGGCTCCAGCTGGTAAGACTGGAGGGTTGGGGCTGCTGACCTTTAGAGTTCACATTATAACACCATTTCTCCTAAATACTAGGGATGGAGGTACAGGATCTAGTGCTTCCACTGTTTGGTTTTAGCCTTGCTTTCTAATCGTTTATATTTTCCTTTTGGAATGGGAGTTCTTACTCTGTGACATGGTATGTAAAAAGTAAGTCATTTTCATTGTAACCACATGGTTTTTCCTTAGATTTTGGAAGAGACTTTTACTTGAACTGTTAAGGAATAGTGGTATTTTTAAGAGTTAAGAAATTTTTAGAAATGAACTAATTTAATTTTGCATCACAAGATGGACACAAGCCTGTGAAATGCCATGATTTGAATCTAAAATGTCCTCTCCATGTTCATGATTTTAAGATTTGGTTCCTAATTGGTGGTACTATTTAAGAAGGTGGTACAACTTTAGAGGTGTGTGGTCATGTTGGAAGGTTGTATACTGTGGCTGGACCTTTGGCTGCTTTGTGGGTTCTTTTTTCTTTCACCCTTCTCCACCCCTCTCCTTCCACCATATCAATCCCCTAGGAGAGAAAACAAGATAAGAGGGAAAGGGGGCATTGTTAGGGTTAGATTACTTCCAGATGTTTAGGGGCATCGAGTTCCTTGGGGCGAGTTTGGTCTTCACTGTCTGGATATCTAATTTCTTCTTTTGTCTACTCACACATAACTTTACAAACCACAACACACCACAAACATAGTTGGTATCCAACTACAGACTGGACAACTAGCCACAGTAGCCCTGTCTCTTAGGACTCTAGCATTTATGTATTCTCTGAAGTCTCCAGAATTCCAAAAGCTACACACTTGCTGAAACTATCTGCAGCTTTCAAAATCATGCCCCTGCTAGAGCCCGAGGCAAATCATAATCAGCTGCTGTGGGCAATCTGATGTAGCCCCATATCCCATTCCTGGGTTTAAAAAGAACATATTAATTAATTAAAATAAAACAAATTATTCCATAATTTTCCTGTGCTTTTTAAAGAAAGCAAAATTCTCACTAAACTTGTTCATGGTTCTTCTACTAACACCCTGCTGTCTGTTTCTTGTGAAGGGAACTGTTCTGCTCCCACATGCCCACCATCCTAGAGCAATCCATTAAGCTAAGAGTAGCATAAATCTTCCATCTTTAAGCCATTTGTATTGAGCAATTGTTGTCTAGTAAGAAAGCAAGAGAAATGTTGCGGGAAATATTAAAAAATTAACTCGCCAACTCTCAGTGGGGCTAGGCCATGCTCCCTTGCTCCTGCCACCGCCAACTCTCTGGGGGGCAACCCCCCCCCAGGTGATCTCATTCACTTGGTCTCTTGCCCTGCCAACTCTCTTGCTTCCACGCATTGTCTCATGCACCCCTGGTTAGCCATCTCAACACCTAATTACCTAGTATAATTAAGACTCTCAAGCTTATAGTTAACCAATTAGATTTATGTATTTATAATATCACATTTTACAAGATACCAATACAATAATTTCATAGCCAATTGATAATGATAAAACTTTAACCCAATCATTTTAACTTTTAGATAGCACCATGTCAGCATCCATTCTGGTTCTTCTCCCTTCTCTCTCCTGTGACTTCTCTCTCTGTCCCCCAAAACTCCTAGCTCCATTTCCCTATTCCTGTCCAATCACAGGCCTGCCACTCCTCTAATGTGACTGGACAGAGAAAATCCTGCAACAGAGAAAAATCATCAAAACATATTTAATGCAAGTTTTATGACATACAAACCTTTAAGAAGAAGAAACAAATGTGAAAATTTCTGTTTTCATGTTGAGTTTTGATAAGGAGTTGGGCAATCACAAAAAAGTCTAATTAAACAGAAGGATATGAGCAAAGTATAATAGAGGGGGACGTTAGGAAGACTGTTTACGTGCATTTTTGTCTGTAATTTCTTCAGAAATAAGGATGTTTCTTTTCCCCAGGCTCAGAGTACTTTTCTCATAGGACATGCTTCAGGGGAAGGCAAGGCAGTCTCTTCTAGGCTTTATGATCTGCGTTGAAGAAGAAGAGTAGCTTAGAGGAACTTTCCTGCTTCAACAGGTTTCTAGAAGTTAATGCCATGTTTTGAGCCTGAACAATATCAAAACCGTAAATGAAGATTCCTTCTTAAATGAGGACAGTGGTCTTGCATCAGGACAGCACCAACAGAAGGGACATGGTCTTAGCCGTGAGGGAGATAATAGGAACCCATAAGTCAGTAAGGCTTTTGTTGGAGCAAGGCTACTTAGTTGACAAGATTTCCCTAATTATCACTGAAAAGACCATGGGCCTGTCCTATGGAAGGACTTGTTGTGGGATTTGCATCTTTGAAAAGCCTGTATCACAGTTAGTTTAAGAGAAAACCTGATGAGTGCCTCCTGTCAGGTATTCTGATGCTAAGAGACCAGTCTACTTGAGTAGGAAGGAGACCTCTTACTGGTTATGATTGTGAAGAGTGAAATATTTCATCTGACCCTATAGAATGATTTTGTATTCACTCATACTGTGTATTTTCTAACATAAAGTGAAAAGTGATAGAAAAGAGTTTTGAAATTATGTGCTAAGTATCTATTTATGTGTTTGTATATATTGTAGATTTTACTTATAAAACACACCCAAAGTTTATTAATTTTTAGTGCAAAGTTAATGCCATAAAAGTTTTACTACATGTTTTTTTTTTTTAGTCAATAAAAACCTCTAATTGTTCATTTGGCAACAGTCAAAGCCTTAATAGTATTTCATGAAAATATTACCTTTAAAACAATCTTTCATAAGGTGGGCCACTCACCAGAATTATGAGAAACTTGAATCCTTAGTAATGCCTGAGGTTTTCTTTGAAGACCACTTAATTGATGTGGATCTCAGCTCAGTTAGAATTGTCCCTTTTCTTAGTTTCCTCTCATGTGGCCAGGAATGAGAACTAGTGCTCTCAAGTATCAGATAAGACAACTCCCTTTAGTTCCTCTAACATGACTTGAAACTGTATTTTTTCCCCCTAAAAAGGTGGTGATGATCGTATGAAAGATGTTTGCCCTTTACTTAAGGCACTTTTAAGCATCAAAAATTAAGGTGCCTTCAAGCACATCCTAAATAATGCAAACTCTGTATTTTATTCGAGAGCAAGTCAAGATTCCATTTAGTATGCTTTTTTTATTCCTTTCCCATTTTAAGGATAAAAAGCAGTAATTGCAATAGAAACCTAAATGGTTCAAGGAAGGTTGGTGAAAGACTGACAGAGCTATTTAAATGTAATCCACAGATGCATCAGCTCCCTTTAAGTCCCCACATCACACATATCAACATTCTAACCTTGTAACTAATCATCAGAAAACATTGCAGTTTTGTTTTGGTGAGAAGCTCGTCTCTCTCGGTAACTGTGAAAATGCACTGTCTGTCATGTGTGTGTGTGCTAAAAAGATTGCTCGTGGAATGGTGTCCATTCTACACTTTCACATTCCAAAATGGATATCACTTCCTACATTGCAGTGACCTCCGAAAGGTAATGTTAGTAATGTTATTATTTAGCAGTAAGCTGCTATTAAAAGTAGAATGAGAAAGAGTACTTTATATTGGCCACTCATCCCCGCTCCCCCTACATTGTGCTTTTTGTTCTCGACCCAGTAATTTCCTTTTGTAAAAAAAAAAAAAAATCATCTTCATATTTATTCGTCCTTGGCAATTCCTAGCTAGAAGAAACAAATTAAGAAAAAAAATTAATTGACTTTATTTGCTTTAATGCTGCCAGCCCATATTATCTGCTTTCTTAAATGAGTTTGGAATTGCCTGCTTTGAGGGTATTAAACTACATTCTGGGTTGCTGCCAGCATATCCTCAGCAAATATATTTAAATCAAGGCAAAGCTGCTTAAATATTCATGTTAAGCTCTTATTATGGTTTAGAGAAATGTGAAACCATTTAAGATTACATGGCCAAAAATGTATTTGAACTATCAGAAGCACACTTTAAATTGACAGTTAACTTAGTTTAATGTGGAAAAGTTTTCTGTCTCATTAGTTGTGATGCATCTCAATATATCATTTGCTTACGCTTTTCAAATCACGATAGTATAACAATGTAGCTCTGTGCTGTTGTCTTAAAATATATGCTAGAATTAATTCCTAGTATTGTTTAAATGTTGTAGATTCATTTCAGGTGCCACAGGTTGGTTCTTTGCTTGTGTAAGCCCCCTTGATCACATGTGTTAACATTTTATTGAGTTAATTTTATCATCTTGCCTTACTGACTTGCTTCTTCGGAAATGTACGTGTGGGTTGGGGATATGGCTCAGGAGGTTTGAGCACTTGCTGTTCAAGCATGAGGACCTGAATTCAAATATCCAGCACCCAAGTGAAATGCTAGGTATGGTTGGTTATACGTGTGTCTGCAACCCCTGTGCTGGAGGGGACATTGCTGAGGCTTCTTTGCTGCCAGCCAAGCTCTGGTTTCATTGAAAGATCCTGTGACAAGCCTCATCTTCTCTGGCCTCTGTGTCTATGCATGGTTATACAAATCTGCACACACACACACACACACACACACACACACACACATGCACACATATACACACACACGTACACCTTATATATAGACCATATACACACGCATACATTTTAAATTTCATACAAAACACTTATTTAAATTCTAACAAGTTATGAGGATTTTCATTCATTAAATAAAACATGACATATAAAAAGAGCCAATCAAGAAATGCTAATCATTAAAAACGTTACATGTAGAAGAAGATTTCATTACCTTCCCATAGACTAAGACCAGACGGTCTGTCTTTCTGTTCATTCTCCTACTCCTAGTTCCCTTGCCTTTACTTTACTAAGACTCCCCCCCCCCAACCCTCCCATGGCAGTGCAAATGGTTGCATACTTTAAGCACCTGATTTGGAAGAAAACAGGCTTATTACTTTCACTTTCTCTGTCGACAAAGAAAGTATTCACAATTTATAAGTCCCAGAATGCCATGCTCTACGTTTACAATTATAGCTTCTAATAATAGTAGAATGAACAATGATTTATGAGTTGGAGCATTTTAAAGCATTCTGAGAAATTCAATATAAATTCATGAGACACCAGTGAAAACCTCCATTGTTCCTCTTCTGGTTGTCACATGGATGTGGTCAAACATGCTAACCCTTCCCAGCGGGGACAGGATGGAGGCCGTTTTACACTTTCTAGTAGTTAATGCTCTGATTTTAACCTAAGGGATTAACTAGTTATTGTCGAAGGGTGGGACACTGCATATTTAAAATTCTAAAAACAAAACCTTTGAACTATCTAATCCAACCAGTATTTTACACCGAATTCTGCATTATTTGTTTTATTAAAGACAGGTTTGAATAAATTTGTCTATGGAGAAACTACAAATTAAGTTTTCTGTATGTGTGTATGTATGTATGTACGTGTGCGTGTGTGTGTTAGCTAGGCATAAATCTTTCTGAAGCAGGATATGGAAAGATCCCATGAACAGTAGTATTGGTGTTTAGCTAAGAAAAACTTATGATTATATTAAATTTGGTAGATTCTCAAGATAGATTGATAGTAGATGTTAATTATATCAATGTAACTGAATAGTCAAGATTTTCATATGTAGCAAATATGCTCAAATCAAGAATACTATTTCCCATGACTTGATGAATTGAATCAGATGTTTGAAATAAGTCTTAAGGTGCTATAATTCAGAAAAGTTTTCAAACTTTATTATTTTGGTGAGTCTATGCTTGCTAGCCAAGCCAGGCACATTGGATGCAGGCTGGCAGAAGAGGCTATTGAAGAAAGCAGAGATTTTTATGACAAAGTGACTTAATTTATTTTGTTTTGTTAATTTTGTTTTTGTTTTATGAATCAAAAATAAAAAAATAAAAATATGTAGTATATGGTAGAACATATTTTCCTATTCATTTGTAATGACTTTTAGTAGTATATTATATATGTTGATTCTTCTTTCCAAGAGAGCCCCCACATTTCATGATAATATCTATCACATGTCCAGAACAGTAGAAAGGAAATTCCTCTTAGAAGTTTGGAGTTGGCAATAGGAAGCCATTTAAAAAAAATCTTGTTTTCTGGCTGCCTCCCTATTCTCTCAAATTGTTGCCATATCATTGTTTCTAGAGTGCCATGGGACAAGAAGATTAATGTAACACTGTTATGTTCTGCTGTGCCACATAATAATTATACCTATGCTATATTTATGCTCATGTTAATTGTAATGAAATGTAGATATTTAGGAGAAGTCTATAAACTGAGGGTGAGTTAAATTTTAAGAAATTTTGTTCAATGGTATATTACTTCACCAAAACAGATAGTTTAATTTAGAAATCACATTGATCATACACTCATTCATAAGTATTCCAAGAGTTTTATGATGGGGAGGGGAGCATAACCAATTCTGTTTGTTACTGACCCTTGTTTCCTTTGCATTTGTGATGAACTGTTGTGCCTCATATGGTGGCTGCCATCAGAAGCTAGATCGTTACCAGTAGGTCTGCTAAACACGTAAGTGAGCGGACAGCTCACACATTAGTTTGAATTGAGATTAAAAAGTCAGAAGGTGAGCATGAAATTAAGACAGAACTGTTGAGGGACTAAATATAAGTTTTAAAGAAGATTAAGAAACACTTTGGCCCAAATTACAGATATGTAAATGAAGGAATTTCACATCATAGTTTTAACATACACTCAAGATATGAAATGACCTTTAAAAACAGGGTTGTCCTAATGCCTGAAATTTCAACTGTTGTAATAATTCCTGCAGTTTAACATACAACTTCCAGATAGTTCCCATTAACATGTAATATAGTACTATGAAAAGTAATCCATTATTCCAGTAGGACATATTAGCATATTATCTCAGCTTTTCAGATAAACTCGTTTTGCTCATTAGAAAGACATCTTGGAGGGGAAGTTGATGCTGGGCCCAACCCAGACCAGGCCCCTAGTAAATGTTCATGTTTCACATTACTGAAATATTATTTAAGCAATGTGCATGTTTGATTAAGGAACTTGATTTTTGAATGTGAGCTGTTTCTAATGTAGGACCAGTCTTGTGGGCCTTGGATTTGTAAGCCGTTGGAATGTTGTAGGAATTGGTACAGTTTTGTATGGAAAAGGGTACATGAACATGAGAATACAGTAAAAGCAAGCCTTGCTAAAATGAAGATTTATTTTATTACATATGTCATTAGAATAACAGGAAAGGTTATTGTGACATTTTAGGAATCAGGCATACTATAATAGAGTATAGAAATAGCTGCTGATACAATTTAAATTTGAGTCTGTATGATTACTTTTTGATAATTTACGTGCATTGTTGTTTATGTTAAATATTATTTGTCAAGGAAGCTACGTAGAGGTAGGGAGTGAATAGTATAGAAACAAAGTCTTGGAATTTATAGTTTTCAAAATAAAATTCTGGAAATAAAGTATAACATTTTGTCAAATATCAATATCAAGTAATTTTATGAAATAAACATTCTATATTTTGCAGTTGTAAAACAATGTACAGAACACAGAAAATGGATCATAAGTTCTGTTGAATAAAATTAGTATTTTAATTGAGTTTAAAATATGTTTTTGCTACATGTATTTATGGGCATTTATATAAGTTTGTATAAAAATAATGTTATGGAATATGAATTAATTTCCATATTTCTGGATTTAGTGAAACATGTGCTTTTGAACTGCCAGGTAGAACTTTTCGCTTACAGTCATTTATGTTTTTAAATATGTTTTATTTATATATATGTTTTTTTTAAGTTTTATTTTAGGTGTATAAGTGTTTTTCCTGGACATGTGTATATGTGCCATATACATGTCTGGTGCCTAAGGAGGTCAGAAGAGGGATCTGTTCCTCTGGAAATGGAGGTACAGATGGTTGTTAGCCTTTTGTCCAGACCCTTGTCTTAGTTATGGTTTTATTGCTGTGAAGAGACACCATTATATGGCAACCCTTAAAAAGGAAAATATTTAATTGGGGCTGGCTTTCAGTTCAGAACTTTAATCATGGCAGGATACAAGGTAGTGTGCAGGCAGATATAGTACTGGAGAAGGAGCTTAGAGTTCTGCATCTTGAACCACAGTCAGCAGGAGGAGACTGTGAGCCTTACTGGGTATAACTTGAGCCTATAAGACCTAAAAGCCCATCCCAGTGATGACACATTTCTTCCAACAAGATCCCTTCCATTCTAAAATGGCCATACTTCCTTTTTGTTCTGTTTTGTTTTGTTTTGTTTTTATTTTTTATTTTATTTATTTTATTATTTTTATTATTTTTTATTTACATTTCAAATTTTATCCCCTTTCCTCATTTCCCCTCCCCAAATCCTCCTATCCTATCCTCCCTCCCCCTGCTCACTAACCCACCCACTCCTGCTTCCTTGCCCTGTCTTGGCATTTCTCTATACTGGGGCATTGAGCCTTCATAAAACCAAGGACCTCTCCTCTCATTGATGTCCCACAAGGCCATCCTCTGCTACATATGTGGCTGGAGCTATGAGTCCCTCCTTGTGTACTCTTTGGTTGGTGGTTTAATCCCTGGAAGCTCTGAGGGTACTGGTTGTTTCATATTGTTGTTCCTCCTATGGGGCTGCAAACCCCTTCAGCTCCTTGGGTCTTTTCTCTAGCTCCTTCATTGAGGACCCTATGCTGAGTCCAATGGATGGCTGTGAGCATCCACTTCTGTATTTGTCAGACACTGGCAGAGCCTCTCAGGAGACAGCTATATCAGGATCCTGTCAGCAAGCACTCGTTGGTATCTACAATAGTGTCTGTGTTTGGTGACTGTATATGGGATACCCAAGTGGAACAATCGCTGGATACTTCCTAATATTTCCTAATACTACTATTTCCTATGGACCTATGGAGGCCAGTCTTTTTCAAACCACCATATCCCCAATATTTTTTTCATCAAGAAGGAAAAAGTAAATTGGTTTAAAATATATGTGGATAAACAATGATACAGAGTAAGGCCAGAGATGAGGTGATTTCCAAATTTTTTGATTATTCCCTAAACAGAAATATTAGTTGCCTGATTAAACTATGGCAGAAAGTTACATTCCAGTTATTGAACTGATTACAAAATGATCTAAAGGGGAAAAATGTAGCCTTTTGCATGTTGTCTTAGGCAGTGTTTATAATTCCAGTAAAACTGGTATTCTTATTAATCTGCAAATATGTAGCAATCAGGAGACTTATATTTATATAGGAGATTTTGATCAAATTCTGTTTCCAATTTCCTTGCATACAATTTGAATATCAAACCATATGCTAGGTAATTGTATGAAGTTTTCTACATCTGATTATGTATAAGCATATGATAATCAATTAACACCTCTTAAGTTCACATACTAATTACAAACAAAGCTTGTTACCTTTGACGTGTATTTTTAATAGAGTAAATGCTAGTAGATATTGTAGCAGAGTACACCAATGAAGATTAACAGCATGACAGTATGACATTTAGCATAAATGAGATGTCAATAACTCTCTGCCTATCTACATATAATATTTGCCACAATAGTTTGTGCTCACTTTGCTCACTTGGATTAATTGTTTTTCATTGCTAATCCTGCTCTGATCATCTATAGAAGTTCAGTGGGTTGTTTCAAATTTCTTTTTCATTTTGAGATAGAATCTGATTCTATATTCGAGGGTTCCCTTGTACTTACTGTATAGTCCAGGCTGTCCTTAGTCTTGTCATCTTTCTGTATCATTCTCCCAAGTTTTAACTATTATAGATATGTGTGAATGTTCATAATCATGTCACTTTATTGAAATAGGAATTATAGCTGCATTAGCATGTGTGGCTTTAATATTTCAAAACATTATTTCTTTAAATATTCCTATGTATTTTATATTTGTTTTAGAATGATAATTTACAAAGAGTATCATTTTTTATTGAATAGCTCTTTGGATGACATGGAATCTTGTGTCTCTACCCTGAAAACAAAGGTGAGGAACCATCAATAGGGATAGACAGAAACATTTTACAATAAATTTACTGTAAAGAGCTAATCTTTCTATAATACACTTATTCAAAATTATGAAATACCATTTTTAGACATGAAAGTAAATTACTTTGAAAAGCATAAAACCAAATACATATTCCACCATTACTTTGTGAAGTTTTCTCTGTGGAAAATTAAATGCACCCATGAAAAATTTTCTCCTTCGTTAGGACATGCTAATATAGAGATTTCTACCATTTAACTAGATACTATTATTATAGCTTTGTATACACATTATATTATTTTATATTTTTCTCACACACAAACATACACAATGTATAAGTCATGTTGTAAATACAAAATGTACTGTGTAATACTGATACACTGTGCATATATGTATGTGCATGGATGTGTGCATGCATGTGTGTGTGTGTGTATGTGTGTATGTGTATGTGTATGTGTGTGTGTATGTGTGTATGTGTGTGTATGTGTGTGTGTATATGTGTATGTGTGTGTGTATGTGTGTGTATGTGTGTGTATATGTGTGTGTATGTGTGTATGTGTGTGTGTGTGTGTGTGTTTGTGTGTGTATGTGTGTATTTAACTTCTTTTGAGAGGATGTATGATATTCTCACAGAAAATTCTTGGAAGTCTTAACATTAAGGAAATAACTTTACCACTGATGATCCCATCACAACATGTTTGTAATAAGCTGACAGATGTCTTTCTAGATAGTTTGTTAGGCACTGCTGATAATGGTACTCAGTTCCTTAATTTAGTGCTCCAGGTATCTATCCTTCATACCTTTGCACAGAGAATCTTAAGTGATGTGTGCAAGACTACTAGCATATGGAAGCTGCTAGCTTATGTGCACCGGCTTCCTGCAGTGGTCCCCCAACCTGATACCTGCTGAGAGTCTCTGATGTAGATGCAGCTCTTACTATTGACTCAGCCTCTTTGAAGCATTAGTGTTACGCAGCTCCATCAGAGATGCTCATTATCCTCTATATCTGCCTCTGTCTAAATGTTCACAGCAAATCCTGGCTGCACCTTTTATTAGAGCTTACAGCTCTGGGATATGGCCTCTTGAGCAAGAAGGTAGCATCTCCCACAGAGGCTCATTAATTCCACTCAAAGTATTTATTACTATGCTCAATTTATTTGAATACACAATAAGTTTCAGTTTAGGAGTTCAGTGATCTATTGATCTGAAATAAGAAGGTGACTGGTATTAGCTAAAGAATGTGACCTTTAAATATTCCTTTGTGTTTATGATCATAAAATTTTATGACTTTAATGTTTAGAAGACTACAAACTTTTAAAACATCAAATTTTTTCCATCAAAGCAGAAATCATAAGCATGGAAATATATATAGGATCCTTAGTCTCTTACTTTCTGCTTGGCTGCTATTTGGGGACTAAGGGTAAGGAATTAAGGATACCAGCATATTTTTTTATTTTTATTTTTATTTTATTTGCAGGTATAGGATCCTTATTGACCAGAAGCCAGGAGCTGTCAGCTCACATGTAATGGAAACCATCCATGCATGATTTCTAGACCAATTTGGCAAGCTCCAATGGTCCTTTGAAAAGTAGTTGGCATTTGTGATGATTACCTAAATTGAATTGAACTTTTGAATGTTGTAATTTTAAATGTGAGGCTCAGTATAAAGAGAAAAAACTAATAGTCATACATTATAATTTCTGTGGATCTGGAAGGAATTATTTAGGCTTGCATTTAGAGAGTGCAAATATATTTATTATATTTCTTAATGGAATATAATTATGGTAGACATTTTCCTAGTCTCTACTAGTATATAAACAGTATAGTTCTAGTCAAAGAGAAAGATTATTTCAGAATTTATCTGCTAAAAAGTTTATATTTTAAAATTTGTCCTTTGAACATTTCTTAAAACTATACTATATATTTTGATCATTTTTATCCTCATTCTGTCCCTCCAAACTCCCAGTGGCTCTCCATCAACACATCCTCCTCCCACTTTTATGTCCTATATGTTATTTTTGTAACTTATTGAGTTAGTGCAACCTCTATCTGCAAGGGTGTGGCATCGCCCACTAGCATAGAAACGTGATAATCCCTTCCCCAGAAGCCATCAATAGCACCCTACTCCAGTGCTGGAATTATAACTGGCTTCATGTTCAGATTTTGTGTAGGTGTCCAGAGCTCCTATGAATTCATGTGTGCAACAGCTATACAATGTCCAGAAATCAGCATTCTGCATCACTGTTCTTCATCTCCTGGCTCTTAGGTTCTTGCCACACTCTCTTTCTGCCATGTCTCCTGAGACTTTGGACATGTGATCCCTCTGCAGCAGCTCACTCACTGTTGCTTATCCTCATCACTTTGAATAATCACAAGATCCCGTGTTAACCATTAGCTGGTATTCTGTGTAACTTCTCTGACCAATGTTGAGAATAGCACAGATCTATGCCTATAAACATAAAGATTGAGAATGTAGATTGACAATATTGCTATTAAGTCAAACAATATCAATAAGTTCTCCCTTTCTCCTTAGGTCTGTGTCTTCCTTATTCTTGAATTTTGACATAGTACTGATAGTCTTGGTATAGGTTGATCATGCAAAGTGGCCCATGAGCTAGTTCCCACTGTGAAGTATTCCTGATAAGGGCCTTTTATAGCCTTCTAATCTAATCTGAGGCACTTTGACATGGTTCATAGGAACTCTGGATCTTTGTTCTTAATCATACTGTATCTTCAAAATTCTGCTTGTTTTTATGCCTTCTCTTTTTTAGATGTGTTATGACAAATATGGAGCCACAGGTGACTGCCACCCCTTCTGTGAAGTATTTCCTGACTTCTCTGTAGCTTTGTGCCTCCTCTCACATCCCTCAAGCATTGTCCTACTGTGTTTTCTTTGAGGCCATGGAGACACGTTTATATTTGCACAAACACTGAAAAGTTCCCTCTAGAGTTCCTAACTTTCCCGATGGTGCACCTCTTTAACGGTTCCTCCTGTTGTAATGACCCCAGCTAGAAAGTTGCTATCATTACAACTGTGATATTGCTAGTGTTTTGGATTGTAATGAAAATAATCTGACATGCAGGGTGGTCTTAGGTGACATCTATGAAAGGCTCATTTAGCCCCCAAAGGGGTCACAAACTACAGGTTTAGAACCACTCTTCTATAATATTGACTTGCAGCATTTAGAAGAGCCTATGTAGTGCATTCTGATGAAATTATAGGGGGGTGTGTTTCTTTACTGGCAGCTTTTTTTCTTATTAAATGATAGGAAAAATAAACTTATGTTAGTGTATAATACAGTTTTAATATCTAATTTGTAGCAGTATGCATTCTTAACACAGGAACTCTTACAAATAAGCTAGAGTAGTCTTTAGAGTTAAAGTTACTTTCTAATATAGTAAGACTGATACAGTACACTATCACATTGCAAGTTGGTTCATTTTGTGTAGATAGAGAGGATATTTGCAGCTTCATCCTGTAGAAATTTGCATTTAATTTTTGAACAGCAGGGGGTTATCTCTATGTAGAGAATCTTCAATTTTCACTACGCAGTTTCTTAATTTTCTCTGGAAGGATACCTGAAGAACTAAACACAGGCTTACTAACATCAAATATTGTCTTTCTATGCCTGAGGGAAAGCAGAAGGGCATTTGGGACAAGTCAATTTTTCTTTTGATGAGAAGTCATCTGCCTTTTTTTATTCTGGCTTAACAACAAATTGACTCCTTGTAATGAAATTTATGTAGATACTCATTCTATGATGAGTGTTAGAGGTGCATAAAACTATTTTAACAACAGTGCTGTTTGCAGCAGTGTGTGTGTGCGCCCAGTATGTGTGACATAATTCTATATATCAGCAAAGATAAAAGGATGAGGTCATGCAGAGGAACAGTGACAGTTCTTTTCTATTCTTTGATGAACAGAAGAATGTGCTAACTTCCCAGTTCCTAGTTTCTTATATTCAATTTGTTTTTCGTTGTTAATCTAATAAGTCACTACTAAGATGCTGGCTTAAAATAAAGCAAATTTGTTATCTCACTGTTCTGTATGTGCAAGACATTTCTGCTTCTCTTGTGAATAAGCCCACAGTATAGACACAGCTATGTTCTTTCTCAATGATCCAGGAGAGACAGTATTTCCTGTCTAGTCCAGTTCCTCTTAGCATGCTGTTCCCTGTGAGTGTAGTACTGAAATTCTCTGTTATTTGTTTCTGGATCTTTGGTATTTGTCCCAGATGACAACATTTTCCCTGGTCATTTACTATCTTTAAATACCATTGACAAACTTGGAGATCTCTATGCTAAGTGAATATGCTAGAAATAGAGGGGTACTGACATACAACCTCGCTCATATATGAAATCAAATACTGTTACATATTTAAACAGAGACTAGAATGGCAATCACCAGAGGCTTGAGTGGTTAGGAGAAATAAAGAAAATTAATGTGATGGTGAGTAAAATCTGTGCAATCATAGGATCTTACGTAAATGTACAATATAGATAAATAAATGCAGTAAGAAAATGGATATGACACTGCTGTGACAGAATGTGCTACCTGTGAGAATAGGGAAGGGTTGAGAGCAATTGAGGTGACAACTAATGGATTTTTTTGGAAGATGATAAAAATATTCTCAAATTGATGAGGAATGCCATCATGAACAAATTAAACTAAAAACACTGAGCTATATATACTTTAAATGGGGGAATTTTATGAGAGTTTCTTCCTAATAAAAATGTTTTAAAAAGCTCTCAAATCAGTGAGAGCCAGGCAACTTCTCATTTAATTTTTCTCAGAAAACAAGATTCCTATGATATGATTGGGCCCTCAGTATAGTATGTGTTATTCTTATGTCTAGCTTTGTGCCTTAATCACAACTGCCTCATCGTGCTGGTCTCATACGTTAGCATTCCTCTGATGAAGCTGTACACGTGCTAAGAGGTATCTTCTTTATGCCCCAAGCCAAAGAAAAGTATTTTCACAATTCTTAGTTTTTACCAAGTACTTAAAATCAGCATGTACATGAAAATATCAATTTGAGTCAAATTTTGTTACCTCCCCAAACCCTCCCCCACACAAACAAAAACCAACCAACCAAAAAACAACAAAAAAACCCCCAAAACCCCAAAACAATGAACACTACCACCACCACCATAGCAACAACAAACTCCTTAGACATCACTTAGTTTTTTTTAAATTCCCAGCACCAATACTCCTGAAATTTAATGGTTTCACCATGGAATCGGCCTGTTAAAGTGGGGTGTCTCCTCACACTGTTTTTTGTTTTTAAGACATACAAAGCTAAGTAGTGCTTCAGAGGATGTCTGATTTTGATCTCAGTCCTTAATTATATGGTTTTCAAGTTTGGAATCATCCTTGGAATTTATGTAATCTATCTGTGATTAACTTTTCTCAGGAAAAGTTGAGGAACAACTGGGTCCTCTTCAGGATGTTGACTCTAAGTATGTTAATGTTTTTCCTAGTCAGGTTGTACTACTATATATAGCAGTTAGACACGGTTAATATAGAACCAAACATAACTTTTGCCTGACCCCAATGCTCTCAATTAACAAATCACCTTTTTTCTGATATTAGATTCCATTTAATATTGGAGCCAATTGTTTTTAAATTCGGTAAGTAATTGAAGAATGCTTTCCATAGGAAACTTTTGTTTCAAACTGGAAGAATAATTGATGTTTCTTTAGAGAAAGCTGAAGGTCTCTCTTTTTTAAAAGTCACTATTAATTTTTATTTCAGAAAAAATAAAATCAAGGTATAGTTCTAAGTAAGAATTTTCAAGATCTGGAGATTTATTTTTCTTCAGTACAACAATCTGTTTTAAAATATAGTTTTTTTCCTTGAAATTGGCTATTCAGGGGAACAGCTGTAACCCTCATCCTTAGCCATGGGTCACTGCATTGTATTTCATTGAATTTTTTTTTTTACTACATCTTCTTATAAGAAGGCTTTGGTGAAGTCTTGAAGGTAGAATAACACAAGCCTTTGAGAGGATTTACAACGAGCAGAGATGGAATCTATCAGGGAATTAGATCAATAGATTTTATAAGCCAGTCAACAACAGAGCTCCTGAATTCCACCTCCAGTATTGCAATGTTCTCCTTTTGGTAGTCTTGAGATGCAGTTTGGGCAAGTCGGTCATTGATTTGAGAACAAGTCAATCTTGACTTTCCTTGGAGGACTCATTATAAAAGTGTATTGTCAGAGCCCAGATTTAGAGAAGCTGACTTAGTAGATCCACAGTGGGATTCAGGGCTCTCCATTTTTGATGAATTTCCCAGGTGGGTTCTATGGTAGGAGAGGCCCACAGATCATTGTGATGAAATTGTTCTGAATAGTTATGGCTGCAAAAGATTGCTCCTTTGCCCGGGGAACATCAAACAGGACACTCAGGTTATTTAAATCAAGTAAATTCACATACATTACAATGCCAGTCATTTTAAGTCTTAAGTAACATTTTCAGAGAGAAAATTATCTCCAATTTTGAGAATAAGATTAAATTAGTTCAAGTCATGTGGGGGGGGG
>JADRCD010180236.1:0-17184 GCA_019843815.1 Montemys delectorum
AAAAAAAAATGTGCAAGTTGTACCTAGCCTCAAATTTCAAGTATAAAATGTAGTAGGTCAAGCAAGAGGGATCCTTGTAAGATGGAGATACATTCCTGCCTCTTTTACTTACTTCAGATAGCTCATTAGAAGAGGCAATTGATAGACTAAAACCTCTGGGGAGACACATTTCATAGCAAACCATGAAAGCCATTCACAAGACTTGAATGTTTTCAACAGTCCTGGCTGCCATTGTTGCACCAAAAATTTCATGTTGTTCATTATCACATTGCAACCAAAGTTTCCCACTTGTAAAGGCAAGCTAGGGGCAAATACTCTCCCTGGTAGGGGGTGGGGGTTCTGAAGTTCATGGGACATTTTCTATCAGATTTCAGAGACTGGAAAAGAAAGTATCATGATTAAAAATCAAGAGAAAAAAAAAAGAATCCTTAAAATACTGTCCATGAAATGAATTATGGCAGACTGGGTAGGTCAAGAGAAATGTATTTCAGGTTCAAACAGCAGTGTGAGACTTTGAAATAAAAAGAGGTAGGAGATTTTGTCCCGATTTAAGCAGATGCAAGGTCTGATATACTGCATGGAGTTTTCAAAACTCTTTGCAAATCTCTCTCCGTGCACTTAGTACCAATGGCTTGCTTTGCCCAGATTCCAGCCCCCCACCCACTCCCTGCTGTTGGCAGCCTGCTAAGTCAGCAAAGGAGGCCACATTCCAGGGTCCTGTTCCTTTTAAAGAAGCCACATTCTGCCAGAGCCTTGGAATCATTAGAGTTTCATGATAAAATTTCTGGCAATTTAATTAACACAAAGACATTTGAATAGTTTCTAGTGTTTTGTAATCTTCTGTCTGAGTACCGTATAATCAAGGACATTGAACTGGAACAGAATTAGCCTGCTTTAAGGACACCCCAAACAAATTCATACATGCTGACGTTATTTAAGCATCAGCATTGAGAAATGGATATGGCTAAAATTCTCCACAGTGTCTTTGATTGAAGGGAATGCTCCTACAGTGTTATTGATCTCTGGGATAAATAAAAACACTGGAATTTAAAATTGCATTGATTATTACTAACTACTCCTTTTTTCATTGAGAGCAATACAAGGTTCATCAACCAAGATCTATAGCCACAAATCAAAGGCCATTTTTCAGTGTTCAAAACATGGGAAAACATATTGTTACCAAATTTATCTTTTCAAGCACCCCATCACATAGGTAGCACTGGCTGTCAGAAGCTGACACATGCTAACATGAAGAGTGATGATAAGTTATTCTTTCTTGGTCTTTTTTTGGTAACTAAGCATGCTGAGATTGTGATCGATAGTGAGCTCCAAGAGATTTTTTTTCCAAAGGTCAGGGTTTTAAATGATTCTCTTAAGTTAGATTTAAAATAGCAATGTGGAAAATGTAAATGTACCCTAATTATTGTTGTTAAAAGCCAACTTTCAAAATATTCCCAGGGAAGTCCTATTTGTTGGGGTCAGATTACTAGGAAATTGTTCTAATTGTTTCATCAAGAGATTTGTTCTTCAAAATAACCTGGAGTGCTCTGTTTTGGTTAGTGTGAATGGAGATTAATACCAGGAAAGACTCAAAATCCATTTCGCAACATAGAGGCCTCACTCTTTTTCTTTGGACTAAAAGCCAACTGTGAGTCCTGGCCTAAACTGATGCGACACACACAACAGGAAAGGCTTCTGGCAAGTGGGGCCTGTTGGCTACTGCTCTCTGCAGGTAACTGGTGCCCTCCATTGGGAGAACTGATTCTCGTTGGTTTGAAGTGATTCTCGTTGGTTTGAAGTGATTCTTTTACTTTCAAGGACCCCAGGAAGAGTTAAATGATGTCATTACATGGATGAGCGATGGGACCAAGTTTGTACTGCCAACTTCTGTTGTACTACAACGAAAAGCTTTCTTTTCTAATTCCAGATCTCTAGAGATGAGGTTGCAGCAATTTCCATAAAACTAGCAGCAAAGCATAATCGTCCCTGAGAGGTGATGATTTAGTGATCCTCTGGGCTGACAATAAAATGAAGCACCCTCACTTGATAGCTTAAAAAAAAAAAAAAGACAAAAAAGAAAACATCAAGTTGAACAGATAAGGTCATGCTGGTAGATCTGGAGGAGTTGAAGATAGTCGATAGGATTCAAATACATTGTAGGAAATTCTCAAGTAAGTAATCACCTACTATTTTAAAAATGAACCCACTTTTCCCTTTTTTTGAATCACCTCTTTCTTACAAGTGAATAAAGACTTGTTCAAGGAAACTCATGGCAGGCCTGGAAAAAAGAACCAAGTGGCGGGCAAGGAGGTAGGAGTCTGTCTAAAGTTTACGGCAGCAGAGAGTACTTGAGTCAAGCAGCAGAGCTGTATATTAAAAGACGGGGTAATTTTATGATCAATAACAATATTTGTAAGCCAGCACACTAAAAGTGGAGAAATCAGACCTCACGGTTTGAAGCCAGAGCGCGTGGTTGCAGGTGTCCAGAAGGGAACTTTCCAGTACATTCGTCATCATAAACCAGCCCACAAATTACCAACTCTTCCTGCTTTTACATGAAGCATAAGAAATCGGTCACTGTAAATGGCCTAAGACTAAGCTAAATGTCTGACATAGAGATCTTCTGTGCTCCTTTCCCATTAGCTAAAGGATGGAGGTATGAGGAATGTGCTTGGTTGGGTGAGAATCCAATGGAGAAGGCAGGATGCTATAAGAGATCAGATTTCTAGGGTTTGGATAATTTGTAGCTGACAACTGTATTTCCATTACGCATTGGTAAAAGAGTGAGAAAAGAACGTGAAATGCCAAAGAATGATGTCAAGCTAAATGCCCGAGGTTTAATGAAGGGACAGAGAGCCCAGGGGCTTATTCTATTTCTAATACATATTTGTGTGAACACACAACCCAGTAAAGCCAACATAGTCTCAGCATGTAATGCCAGTGGAATTATGGAATTTACTTTAAAAATTGCTTATAAAAATGTTGGATGAAAGTTAAGGTGGAAATAGTTTAACGTTCCCAGCAACCATGGTAACAGGAATTAAACTATTGGAGCCTTCAAGAGGAAACAGGTTTCTCTGGCGCTGCAGGACGTAACTGCAGAGGAGCTGAAAGAACCTTAGGGTAAAGGAGCCGGACTCCGAGTGGACCATCACGTTAGGTGTTGAAGACAACACTGGACTAAGGCCAAATGCCTTCCAGTGACTCCTTCCCAGTTCTTACTGGGTACAGATGGAACATCTGAACTAGAGAAAAGGTTTTATCATGCAACTGAACGACTTTTCAATTGGCTGGATGATTCAGTTGCTCTAACCACTGGCTTCTTCGTCCTTCAGATGGCAAAGTTATAGGTAAACACATGCTAACTGGCGGCGGATGATTTCTTATCTATTAACAGTCTGTTATTATTTGAATTGTTTGACTACGGAGTAGTGATAGTGAAGCAACAATTTGTTGGCCATTTAAAGTTCATCAATAGCCTATCTAACTACAAATAAAGTATACTCATTCTTTTATCAATAGTTGAGATCACTAGAGTAAAAAAAAAATCTTCAAAAAATGAAAATAAAAACAATAGCCTTCTTTAGCCGACCTCTGCAGACAAGTCACAGCTTAAATGAAAGTATATACTCACCCTTGGGCTTCTTGATACATTAATGTGTGTTGATCCTCCTTAGGGTCTTGAGATGCTTAAACAACAACAGACAAACCCACTGTTCCCAGTAGTATTAGTGTAAGCTACCTATGTTTGGAACAGTAACAGTGAGGTAAGGTTTGTGTCTTCTAAGAACTTTAATGTTGTTCGCATTACAGGTGGCTGTGTGTAAATGCGAACCGTTGCCTTGATGTCTCCCACCTGAAAACAGAACTATTCAGTAGTCATTTCCACCCATCTCCGGTGGAGCTTTACATTAATAAGGTAATGCCTTTAAGTTCTCTGAGGGTTGAGGGAGAGAGGCACACTGGGAAAAGAGTTGTTATTATTTCTGAGACCTCCTGTCTCAAGCCAGCTTCGAGGCAGAGGCTCCCAGGGCGGTACTGTAACAGCAGCACTAATAACGTGCAGTTTCAGCGCATCTCATGTGAGGCCCTCGGAAGGCATTATACATGTTCATTCATTAAACCTGAACACACCCCGGAGATAGGTTAACTGCCATGATACCCTTTTATGCCAAAGTAAATGAAAACAAAGGGGGTAGCAAGTTAGTGAAGACTGGATGTCAGACCTGTGAGGAAACAGGCCCGGAGACCCAATGATTTCTGGTGAGTTGCTGATAGAGCGTTCACGTTTGGACTGAGCAGACAGCTAGCCACATGTGTGTCTAATTTTATATTCTGGAAAGAACTAAACATCACTTAAAATACATACAGTATAACTAGAAAACGCATCGAAACTAACTGATGGGAGGGATAACGCATAGAAAATACAGAGAAAATGAGATGGTGTTGTGATGAAGTGCACTTTGGTTTATATGAATGATGTCTGGCAAATGCCCCCGTTAAAAATATTTTTTGTTTTTGTATAAAGGGGAACATGTCTCCCATGTCTCTCCTTTCCATTCTACCTGTGACCCTTAGGTGGAATAAAAATCTGTGCCCAGGAAAAGAAAGAGCTATAGAAAGCACTGATTAATGGTTTGGAAAAGTGGACTCTAAGTCAAATTGTTGACCAGGGGAAAAGACAGAATCCTTCCTCTAGATACCTCCTCTCTCGATCAACTGTGGGAGGTGACATTCCTGTACCATCTGGAGAGGTAACATCAGATACAATGAACTAGACTGAGAAGAGCCTCAGGCAGCGACAACGGAGACAATGCTTCTTTCCCTGTAAAGAGGTTATGGGTAAATTTACTCAAAACGGGGGTGATGAGCCAATACAGGGTGTGGGCAGTTTGTAGGCACACCAGTGTGCTGTAATTCTCCTTGGACAGCAGCTCCTGGACAAACAGGGCCAGCCACAGAGTGTGCTGCCATCTGTACAGGTCGCACACCAACAGGTGACCAAAGTGTCCACTGAGCCAGGACTGCCCCTTTCTGTCTCCAGCAGACTGCCTACTCCGTGCCTTAGCTCCTTCTTCTCTGAGGTCTTAATCAAGTGAAATATCCCCAGTGCATTAGCCTGGTTTTAAATACAATGATTTCTCTGAGGTTGTAAACATTAAGTCCCTGCACTAACACCCTGACATTACTAGGGACTGTATCTGAGGTATATGTGTGACTGTGTGTGTGTGTGTGTGTGTGTGTGTGTGTGTGTGTGTGTCTGCGTGTGTGAGTATATGTCTGTGTGTATCTGTGTGTATGTGTGTGAGTGGGTATATAAGTGTATATGTGTGTGCCTGTGTGCATCTGTGTATATGTGTGTGTCTGTAAATATACGACTGTGTGTAGATGTATGATAATGTGTCTGTGCGTGTTTGTGTGTCTGTGTGTATGTGTGTGTATACACAGCTGTGACTGTGCAGGGTAGGTCTATGTGTCGGTGTGTCTGTGTGTTTGTGTGTATGTGTGCACAAGTGTGTATGTATGTGTATGTGCATGTGAGTATGCATATATATGTGTGGGTGTACATGTGTATGTGTGTCTGTTTATGTGTGGGTGTACATGTGTATGTGTGTCTGTTTATGTGTGTGTTTCTGTGTGAATGTGTTTATATATGTGCATGTGGACTTGTGTGTACATACACATTTTCTTATTCCCTTCAATACTGGTCTAGTACCTATAGGCACAGTATTACAGATGGCTGGGACATGCATGGATTGAGCCTAGGTACAAACCAGAAACTTCAGGTTCTATAATATTTGCATATCAACCTAATTTCATAGCTCCTGATGTCTAAAACTGTCCTCATTTCTTCTTTCTTTTCTTTCTTTTTTCTTCCTTTCTTCTTTTCTTCCTTTGTTTCTTCTCTCTCTCTCTCTCTCTCTCTCTCTTTCTTTTTTTACATAAGAATCATGCTTTCAGTATTCTGATAAAATTCGGTTCTGTTTTGTTTTCTCCTTTTAAACTTTTGATTGATTCTTTGTGAGTTCCACATCCTGCATCCAGTCCCATCTTCATATCTACCCTATGCTCTTGCAACCTCCCCAGAGGAAACAAAAGACAAAAATAAAATAATAAACAAAACAAAGTATAAAAGATATTTCATTGTTGGAGGCTGTAGTGTGTCACAGTGTTTCCCACAGGATACTCTTTTGTCCACACTTCTTTACGTGCAAATGTTCACTGTAATGAGTCATTGGTCTGGTTTGAAGTCTCTGACTTCTGCAAAACCATCAATATTGGCTCCTCATGGGGCCTCCTCTCTGTTATCATGTTGTTGGTTGTGTGTCATGGCGACCCTGCAGCTTTGGATCTGTAGGACAGGCCACGAGCTCCAACATTTTACAGATGAGGTAGATGTCGGTGTGTACCAACTTAACGCCCTGAGTCTGAGTCTGGGTGGCAGCTGAGTTACTCAGCCTGCCAGCTCTTCCTCACCACATCACCAAGGCAAGCTGCCCATCCCCCCAGCTAGCTCACCCAAAGCTTCAGCTGGCAAGGGGCCAGCTCTCCAGCTCCTACTCTCATGTCCTCTGGGCCAGGTCACCTGTGCCCTTCTCCTTCACCAAAGCCAGCTCTACCGTGCTTCCCAGTTGAGGTGTGGGGCCTACTCTCCTAAGGGCTGAAGCTGGCAAAAGGTGGGGCCAACTCTTCAGAATATCATAGCCAGTGATGGGTTGGGGCAGCTCTGCATATCTCTCAGACATTGTTCCAGGTGGCAGCCCAGACCAGGGATATCTGCATGTTCTTTAGTGGTAAAATAAACCATGGACATCGACACAGACACCTGCTGATGCAGCCATGGACCCAGACGTGGCTGTCAGCAGGAGCACAGGCTATCATGGCCTCAGGTGGCAAGACTGACCTACCATGACAGGCTATGCCTTTCTACCCTTTCCTCTCTCTATCTCTCTTCATCATGTTCAAAGTGTTCTGCTTCTCTCTGTGTCCTATCTGTGTACCATATACTTGAACATCATAGTGGCTCCTACTGAGGGAAGGCCAAGAGGAAGTCAGAGCCATGGGTGTCTTCTGCCTGTGTGAGTGCATGGCTCGGCTATGGGTGGGCCCCTGAGTGTTCTCCCCCATTCTTTGTGGCATAGCGGCACGTGGGCATCTGAGTGACTTTCTGCCCTGGCAGCATGGAGTGGCTCCTGTCCTCATTTCTTATGCACATTCACTGAGACTTCATTTCTTTACTGAGTTAGTTCAGCTCAGGGACCAACCATCCTGCTCTCCTACCTTTCCTGCTTGCTCCAAACCATTTAACTTCCATTTCCTTCCAAGATTGCCTTACTCATCATAAAATTTTATAAACAGCAAATTGAAATGCTTTTTTAAAATCCGGATACATTTATAATTTAACAACATCCTAATTTCAAGATGAGCACTAAACTATTCCTATTCATTCCCTTTCCCCATCTTCCCTTTCTATTTTTGTTTATTTTTTGTTTTGTTTTGAGCTTCATGAACACAGTTTTACTGTTCACATTTATATAGGCATTTTTCTTTTCTGGCCTCCCACCAGAAAGATCCAGTAAGCTCTGATTGTAGTGTTCTAGGGACATGTTAGCTCTGTCTCCAAACTCTTCTACCTTCTTCATGCAAACCAGGCCCAAAGGCCTGAGAACCACACACAGTCAGATTTTTCATAACAGTGCTCACACTCACAATACCAACGTTTTATATTAATTACCTTTGACAAATCACCTGAGAACTACTCAAGGTAGAATATTCATATTAGTTCACAGTTTCAGAGGGATTTCAAATCTGGTCCTGTGGGAGAGTAGTGGTTGAGTTCATTACTATAAGACCATGCAGCAACTCTATTTCATTGCAGCTAACCAGAGAGCAGAGAAAGCACTGTTAAGTGATAAGTGTTAAGTGATAAGGACCTGTTATCTTGCTGAGGTCCATACCCAGTGACCTATTCCTGATGGATAAGACCACCCTACCTCCCAAGTGCTCCCAGCCTTAATGTGCAATCACAAACCAGGGGCTACACATTCAATGCACGACTATGGGGGACCTTTTAAATTTAAACCGTAAGAATGGTTGTTAATTCTTTATTCAGATTTACTAACTAAAAATAGTGTGTGAAGTCACCTTCAGTTTATGTATGTATGGTATTTTGGGATCATGAATTTCATGTTTAAATGTAGTTACCAATATGAATTATCTCAGGAGTTGGGCCTGATAATATGTGCCTTTAATTTCATCACTTGTGAGGCAGGGGTAAGTGGATCTTTGTAAGCTCAAATCCAGCCTGATTTGAGTTTCTGGACTGACAGAGCTACATTGCAAGACCTTGTCTCAAAACAGACAAATTAACAGATACATAGATAAGCAAGCACAACACAACAAAATTCAAAATCTGAAGTTCTTTTGGTAATAAGCATTTTAGCTAAAAGATACTCGATCTATGTACCAATTTTATCACCACCACCACTACTACCACCACCATCGCTACCAGCATCACCACACCATTGCACTCATGGTGTAGATCTTCATAAGAAGATTTTTTGAGGAAGAAAGACAAAACAAGAAAATCGAAGCAGCAGAGCTCTAGAGGAAAAATTTAAAACAAACTGAGGAAAAATGCAGAGAATAAAATAAAAGTACATATAAAAGAATTAAGATTCCAATAGAATAAAATGTTGGGTTTGAAAATAAGATTAAACAAATGAGTCTTAAAATAAAAGATAAAAGTGTGGATCATTAAAGTTGTAAAAATGTAGGTGATTAAAGAATAAGATAAAATGCTTAAGCTCAGAAGATAAAAAAGTTTAAGTGTAAAAATAGATAAAAACTAAGGATTAGTAGGAATTAATCACTAAGTAGGAAAAATTAAGGCATTGAAACTAAAAATAAAGAGGATTAGGTGGAAATATATTAAGGAGAAATTAGTGAGTTACTGAAGAAAATAAAGAGATAAACATGTCTCTGAGCATTTAAGAAGTGAGTCTTGATTAAAATGCTCACACACTGAGATTGCGTCTTTCTGGAAGGAAGAACAGAGGGAAGAGGGAACCCTGGGGATGAGTCCCACCCTGGCCCAAAGCACAAAATCTGCAGATACCCTGCTGTGCTGTGTTTGACTTCCCAAAAGGCAAGTCTTCAAGCAATGGTGATGTTAGACACTCTAGATTTCTCCGATCCTAATGACTACAAGTCATGTTATTTTGGAGTCTTAGTTGTCCATTATTAAGGTCAAGACAGGGTTTCAGGTAGCTGAGGCTAGACTTGAGCTCCTGCTCTGCCCTCCACCACCACCACCTCCCCAGTGCTGGAATTATAGATAGGCATAACCATACCCATCCATCAATCTTTACGTAAGGCAGCGATTTTCACCATCCTAACGCTCTGACCCTTGAATGTCTTAATACAGTTCCTTATGTTATGGTGACCATCAACGATAAAATTACTTTTATTGCGGTTTCCCAACTATAATTTTGCTACTGTTATGAATCATCATATGAAATTCCTGATATGCAGGATGGTATTAGGTGACTCTCCTGAAAAGGGGTCATGACCCACAGGTTGAGAACTGCTCATTTAAGGTCTGGTGCTTCACTTGTTAACAGAACTTATAGACATCTTACCTTTCCTTTTTGTTGGTAGATACCAGGCAAGTTGAATAATGAACAACTCTATTAAAAACAAATTATTTTTTTCATATTATTTCCTTTCAGTTAGTTGTGAATACCTAGTTTTTAAGGTTTATTTTTATGAGTAGGCATGTGCCTGTGTGTGCAGGCTACATGGGTACAGGTACCTGAAAAAGCCACAAGAACGCTTCAGATCCACAGGAGCTATAGTTGCAAGTATGTGGAAACTGTCTGATACGGACTAGAAACCTAATTCGGGGTCTTTGGCAAGTCAGCAGCATTCTTAACTGCAGTGCCATGTTCCTAGTCCCCGAATATACATTTGAGTAGGTATGTACATACATGAGGAAAATATCTTGGTGATTAAGTAATTCTTCTAACTATATCTCAAAGAGCATACAGCATACCCAACTAATATATGAAAAGCATACTTGGTATTCGCCATTTGTACCATTATATCATCTATAAGGTTGTTTCCCATAATTATACATTCTTAAGACCTGTCGCAGTGTCCATGGACTCGGACCTTCTTTGATATCAGATGCAGCGCATCACAGGAATAACTGGCTGACTCACATCTCCCCCATGTTTGTATCTGTCCTCCTTTCCTTTTGAGAACCTTCATTCTGTCTTCCTCAGCTGAGCCTCATTTTCTTAAATATGTGATCAAGATGGGAATTTCTCAACCTGGTCAATAATGATAGTTGATGCGGCGTCTGTGACCTCCATGAAATCCGTCACAGAATGTGACCTCATCACCTGCAAATTCGAAGTGAGAAAGTGACCTGCATCAGCCTGTTAGAGACTTCCCTGAAATTTTTCCTGCTAGTCAGCAGAAGGGAAAAGTATTTGAAAGCCTATAAGCCACTGTAGACTCTGAGTAGAGAAAGTGCAGAAAAATAAAGTCATGAATCAAAAGGCAAACCTAACTCTGAGAGGTCCTGCCCACCTTTGAGGCCATCATGTTCTTCTGATGCCAGCATGGACAAAACTGGTCCACCTGCTGTTTCACCCATAGTAATGTCTAATAGAAGGTGCTTGAACTCTAATCCAATGTAGTTTTTCTTTATGTTTTCTTAGTCATCCTTTTGGTGTGCTAAGGGGTAAAAGTATCCTGAATTGGTAGAGGTTAAGTTGGCACACAGATCTTATAACTTGTACACACCTTCAAATTCCAAGGACTTTTGCAGAAATGAGATTCTTAATCCAGAATTTACTCATAAAAGTATAATCTCTTCCTCAGGAACCCCATCATCACCAACAACCATTAGAACGTTGGAGAGACTTACTCAACATTGAAGTTTTTCTTTTTTATGACTCTCAAGCCTAGTCTTCCTCTACCTGCACACAGCACTTAGTTCACGGTCTTCCTCTACCTGCACACAGCACTTAGTTCACAGTTGTGCTAATTTGTCAGTTCCCTTCATCCCAGAAAGCCCAATAGTGAGTCTCCCAATGACTCACTTAAACACACATGAGTTTCTGTGGCTTTCATCATTATTGGACTTCTTTTATCTGCTAGCAAATGGTTTCAAAGATGTAAGTTTCTGATGATATGTGTATACTTTAGATACAATGCACTTACTGGATGTCATATTATTACTTCATTAAAATGGGCAAAATGGTTCAGAAAACAAAACTTTTCTGGGTGACTAAGGTGATAGTAAACATAAAAACTGGAGCGCCAGGTACACAAGGCAGTTTTCTACATATTGTGTTAGTGATCTCATTTTGCTTTTCGGTGACTTGATGGAGCAGTTCCATAAAACAGAGGAAAGAAATGAGATTCCCAAAAGTTAAGTCACTTAGTTCATCAGAGATAAAGCCAGGATTCAAGTCTGTACTTTCTTCTTGCACAGCCCATTTTCCACCATTCTACCATGAAGGCATATGAATTTGCACACTTGAATAAGAATTTCAAGAGTTGAAAAAAAGAAAGATACATTTCATAATATTATGAATGTGCTAACATTGGTTCATAAATTGTGAACAATGGATGAAATTAGTTTTGCTCTTATTTTTTCTTATATGTCTTTATATGGATACATGACCCAGTGTTATCTCTTGGGAAAAATAAAAGCTAACATCAAGCAAATGGTACTCGTCTAATGACTCTATCATACTCCACTGACTGACAACAACTGTTTGTAACTTCAAGATCTAACACTCTCACATAGACATACATTCAGACAAAACATCGATGCACATAAAATAAAGGAAGATAAATAAGAAATTTGGAAAATAACAAAGGAAAGAAAATATTTTAAAAAGCAAATTTAGGTCTAGAAGGATCCAAAAGCAGGCAGGTGGTGAGCAGGATTTGATTCTGCAGGACATCATGCTGTCTTATGACACTGTTTACAAAGTGTATCCAGAGGACCAGGGAACATAGTAGTGTGTCTGGGCAAGTCTGACATGTGGTATGCCTGTTGTATAGAACGTGACATGTGGTAGATTTTCATGAATTTTCACATCGCTGGCATTACTGGCACACCCCACCACCATGCTTTGCCGGTTATAACAAACATGACTGTTGAGCTGAGAGTCTGTGTCTTTGAGCAACAGTTGAGAGGCCAATGGGAGACTGAGAAGGCCTAGGAGAGAAAGTCAGTGAGGGTTGAGTACAAACCAGCTCTTGGATTTGGGTGCTCAGGAGACTCAGCATCTATGCCATTTGTATGTACTTTATGTTCGCAAAGTATGAACACACCGTTTTATTGAATTTTTACATCAGTCTAGGTGGCACTCATAGTAGAATTAGCTCTTGATCAGAGAAACACACACCTAAGTGGTTTAGTTATGTAAGTGGCAGGGGTGGGTTGCATTTGTTCTCCCTTAGACAGGGAGCTAATGCTGAGTGAGCATTGCTCAAGGTGAAAGCTAAACAGACATATTTCAAAGCCCTCAGAATGAGAGCTGGGGAGGTGGGGGATGAAGTAAGATCCAGGCCTCTCAGGGCTTTTAATAATCTTCACCACTTAGGCAAATCACTGGAGACTGTTCTCGCTGATGACTGGGTGCAGGCCACAGCCTTTCCCTATCACTTTCCTTGCAGAATTGAATCCTGCAGGCTCCACTACCTCCTGGCCAATGTTACAATAAAGCTATTTGCAGACCATTCATTATATGGGACTATCTGAACCAATATTGCTGGTTCACTAAATTTAAACCTTTTGACAGTTATCTCTGGTTTCACTTCCTTGTTCTGTTTAGCTTCCCTTTCTCAGTTAAGCCAGGTAATACGATATGCTGAAAACAACATGGACTTTGGACTCAGGGATTTGAATCCCAGATGTACTGTTTATTACTTTGTAACTTGGAAAATTACTTAACCCTTCTGATGGCCCGCATCTTTGCATTCTAAGGAGGAACTAATAGCATGAACACACTACAAAAATTGCCCGTGAGTTAATATATGAAACACCTTCTTAGCACTCCTAGTTTCGTGGTGCTATTTGTTACCTATAACTGTAAGTGCTAAGTGACAGCCATGTAGAAAGGATCCTAGAAGGGTACTAGCCAATGATATATAATCCCTTCCCTACTGTGACCGCAAGGTCTTCTCTATGTGGACTCTCCAGTTACATCTTCTTCTCCACCTAAAGATATCACTTTATCTTCTCTCCCAACACATATGATATGTACAAACAACATAGTAGTACTGGTCACCTTAGTTATTATCTGTTACACAAAGGCATGCAGTGACAAATCATCCAGATCATTTATCTATTTAACTAAAGAGAAAAAAAAAATGGTCAGTTTTCTACTGATTCTCCCCAATATCAAGTCCTTTCCTTTTTCTTTTCCTTTTCTTTTTTCTTTCTTTCTTTTTTTTTTTTTTTTTTTTGGCCTATCTACTTTCTAGTCTCCCTCCTACAGGTTAGCTATTTGATGGATTGTCAGCAGGCACATATTTTCACTTCTATAAACTAAGCGTCTATTTATTCCTTGCCTTTCATCTTCCTGGCTCTCTATAGAACTGAACGGTGTGGACAGATTTCTTCACATACCCTTTCCTTTATCTCCCATGATATTTTTGTCATACTTCTGTCTTCCTGGTACTCTTCTGGCCCTTTCTTCTGTGTGTCCCATGCAGGCTCATTCTCCACCATCAAGCTATAGAATATTCCAGAGCCTCATTCCTTCCTGGACCACTTTCTTTCTTTCTAAAACTGGAAAGGGGGAAGAGAATGATTGAATTTTTTACTTTAATATTTCTGTTACTATCTTCTCATTCCTCAATAATTCAAGCTGAAAATATCAACCAGGTCTGTTCTCTTCTTGTTCCTTGTTCTGGTCCTTTGTCAATGTGTTTGTATTGCATGAACTTTGGACTAGGCAAGTCATATAACTCCCAGAAATTGAATTGCATGCTTAGGAAAGTTACCACCAGAGTTTTCTACTCCCATAAATTCCAAAGACTGTACCGTATTTATTGCTATGACAATACAATTCCTTAAATGAAGATACAGTGAACACTATTTGGTAAGATTTTTAAAATGTTCATGTCTCCGCCTTGGATCCTGATGCTTAAGAAGAAGCGGATTGCCTGGCGGTGGCGGCGCACGCCTTTAATCCCAGCACTTGGGAGGCAGAGGCAGGCGGATTTCTGAGTTCAAGGCCAGCCTGGTCTACAGAGTGAGTTCCAGGACAGCCAGGGCTATACAGAGAAACCCTGTCTCAAAAAAAAAAAAAAGAAAGAAAGAAAGAAAGAAAGAAAGAAAGAAAGAAGAATCGGATTGCCAGCTATGAACTCCTTTTTAAGGAAGGCGTGATGGTCTCCAAAACGGATGTCTACATGCCCAAACACCCCGAAGTGGAGAACAAGAATGTGCCCCCAATGAAGGCCACGCAGTCACTCAAGTCTCGAGGCTACGTGAAGGAGTAGTTTGCTTGGAGACATTTCTACTGGTATCTCACGAATGAGGGCTTCCAGTATCTCCGAGATTACCTGCACCACCCTCCGGAGATAGTGCCCACCACCCTGAGCCGCAGCCGTCCCGAGACTGGCAGGCCTTGTCCCAAAGGTCCAGAAGATGATTCACCGGAGGGGAGGCCGACAGAGACACTACAGAAGGAGCGCTGTACCACCTGGAACTGACAAGAAAGTGGAGGCTGGGGCTGGCTCAACAACTGAATTCCAGTTTCGAGGTAGCTTCGGTTGTGGACGTAGTCAGCCACCTCACTGAAGTTGGAGATTGTGTTGTATTGAACAAACAAACAAACAAACGAACAAACAAAAGTTCATTACTAGAAGGACATTTGAAGATTTTGTGTCACTAAGAAACGTAACCATTGGTGATGAGGTGGTTTTATTTCTCTTTGAAGTGGTCTAGTCCAGGTAGGGACAAAAATGAAAAAGAAACAACTGGCATAGCAACAAACAGGCAACCTCCTCTCGTTAGCATGTAACCGTAGATGCTTTAATGACCAGCAAATCCCGTGGACATAGAGTAGCAGAATCCATTTGTCTTTTATCTCTTGGTTGTTGTATTCTGCAGGGAAGCTAGCTGGGATTGGCTCCTTCCGACATGTTGGCCTTTGGTTGACTTCCTATGTGTTCACCCTGTGACCCAGGTTGGGTGTTAAATGGCTTCTGACATGGAAATTTCTGGTTTCTTTGGAGACACAGCTGTGTCATGTGATTTTTTTTTTCTGGAAACTATAACCCCATGAGAGTGAAAGGGTGTTCTTGCAGTGATTCGCCCTGTGACGCTTTGCTGGTTTTCACTGATCTTTGCCTGTCGTGACTTTGTAGAGAGAAATACAACGAAGAACTTCTCATGATATTCTGGGTGTGTCTTGCTGCTTCCCCGGACTTGTGCCAATTTGGGGGGCCTTGTAGTTTCTTCTGGATCAAGCCACTGCTACTGATTTGTGTTTAGGATCGCCCCAAAGAACTGCTTCTAAACAGGTTCACATCCCCCTTGTTATATTAAACTTCTTTCTCCCCAACCTTTGGTCAATCAGCTAGAAGGGCGGTTGAAGAATTTAAGAACCCTTATTAAATAAAGTAGGTTTTGAAAACTGTAAGCCTACAGGATTCTCAAGAAATGCTTCCCTTGTGGCCATGGCATCCACACCAGGAAACCAGTAGAGGCAAATGAAAGTACTTATGATCTGAGCTTGACCATGATTCAGTGTAGTTGTTACTTAGATCCTGCAAGCTGAAGCAAGCCAGCCAGGTCAGGTAGTCCAAAGGTCAGCTGAGCTCTTCCCTTCCTCCGTGGGAAGAACTACAAGATTACTTGACAGAAAAAGCCTGTAACCAAGGGCAAAGAGCTGGAGCCTCTAATCTGACCTGCTTTATGCCTCCACTGTGAGGGGTGGCGGATCCATGACTCATTAACAGAAGTGTTATCTTGCCTCGGCCTCCCCTCCTTGTTTATCTGCAAGGCGGTGTGACTTCGGTTAAGCAGGAAGTATCAAGACTCAATGGAGTTGCCTTCAGCATGCGTGCTGGCAAGCACAACTCAGCTCGACCCTGAAGCAGGAATGTCTGGATCCCGGTTCCCTGGGGACTCTTTACCCTGCTGCAGGGATGGGCTTGTAGGAGGGACAAGACACAAAGTATGAAGTAAACTGAAAATGCGTGGGGTGGTCCCCCTCGTGGGCCAGGGGAAGCTTCTTAGGAAGTGGGTGACTTCTCCAGGTTGTTTTTTAGAGGTGTCACGAGGAAATGGAGGCAAGCCTCCATGACCGTGAGCTCTAACTAAAGGCTGCCTTCATTCCCCCCAAGCATGTGACCCACTTTACAAGTCCTTGTCTTGACAGCATTCAGGAAAGTATGACCCAGCGTCCTTCAGGTCTATCATTCATCACAGGTTTTATGAGGATTAACGCAATTTATTGATAGTAAATTGTAAGAATGAACATCCAATATTCGTAATATTTTTTTGAAGATTGGATTTTTTTAGGGGGTGAAATGCCAATTGAGTGGGAAAAATTTAGTAGGAAGCCTTTTTTTGACGTTGACAGAAGGAGGCTTTGTGATAATGCATAAATCATTTTAAGTCCTGTTTGGAGAAGAGAGAAAACTTTCCTGAGACTCAGCTCTCTGTCTGTCTGTCTCTGTCTCTGTCTCTGTCTCTGTCTCTGTCTCTGTCTCTCTCTCTCTCTCTCTCTCTCTCTCTCTCTCTCTCTCTCTCTCTAAGACCAGCTCTTCACTTGCTGTGTGACCTCGGGCAGATGAATTGACCTCTCTGAAGCTCAATGTTTCTATCTGTAAGGTTACTGCTTTGAACATGCATTTGTTCTAACCTTTAGATTCTTAGTAGATTTCACAGCTGGGTATTAGAAGACACCTTCTTCCCCACCCGACCCCTCTGTCCCGATCAACAGGAAACCATGATGAAATAGGAAGAAGCCAGGCGGTGGTGGCGCACGCCTTTAATCCCAGCACTTGGGAGGCAGAGGCAGGCTGATTTCTGAGTTTCTGAGGCCAGCCTGGGCTACAGAGTGAGTTCCAGGACAGCCAGGGCTACACAGAGAAACCCTGTCTCGAAAAACCAAAAAAAAAAAAAAAAAACCAAAAAAA
>JADRCD010180238.1:0-10755 GCA_019843815.1 Montemys delectorum
GGTCAAATGACCCTTTCACAGGGGTTGTTTAAGACCATTGGAAAACATAGATCTTTACATTATGATTCATAACAATAGTAAACATGTTAGGAAGCAGCAACAAAAATAATTTCATGGTTGGGGGGTCACAGCATTAGAAAAGTTGAGAACCACAGACCTAGAGTCTCAATAAGGGATTGTCTACTTCTGGTTGGTCTATGGGTATGTCTGGGGTGGAAGGACTGATTTGATAACATTAACTGATGTAGGAAAACCTGGCCCACTATGGGCGGCACCAATCCCTGGGCTTGAGTTAGTACCCAAATGAGCTAAGCAATACAAATCCATGCCTTCATTTTGTCTGCTCTTCATTGTGGGTGTGCTATGACTGGCTGCTTTAGAACCTCTGTTGTGACCTTCCTGCTATGATTGACAGCGTCCTGAACTGTATGCTAAAATAAACCCTTCCCCCTACATTATTTTTATTGGTATATTTTATCAGAGTAACCAGAAACCAGACTTGAACAAAGGGAAAGACAGTTGAGTAGACTGAAATCTAGCATGTCCAAGAGAGAAGGCTTTTGATTCTGGGTCAGACTATGGAAGGCCAAATTCTCAGAGCACCCTGAAATAGTATAGAAATTTGACAACTTATTTGCAATTTCAGATCACTTATCTGAAAAAATGTGATTGGTGAAATTTTTAGCTGAAAGTCTGAATTTCCACCTAGCAATGTCTTAAGTAGCTTCTCTTTCTCTCATGACCAAAAAACATGGCGTCTGGGGGCATGTCAGTTGCTCAAAGATACCCTGGGGTCCCAGGTTCCTTCTGCCTTTCAATGTTACTTTTCTATGTTGGCTCCTTGCCCCATGTTTCCAAGATAGTTGCTACAACTCCAGCCCTCACATTTGTGTCTAGAGGGACAGAGGGACAGAAGGAAATAGAGACAAATGAGAGGGAGTGTTTTGTTTAAGCCTTTTTATTTAAATTTTTGTATGTATGTCCATCTATGTACATAGGTTCCCCTAGAACTGAAGATACAGGCAGTTGTGAGTTGGGAATCAAACTCAGGTCCTTTGCAAGAACAATACCCAATACTCTTAACTTCTGAGCCACCTCTCCACTCCCCAGTTGGGTGTTTTAAACTATGTTCATTTCATTTTATCAAGAAAAATAAAAAGTGTCTGTTTGTGATAGAAGCCACATGAGCAGTCATGGAGGCTTGAAATGTACTACCATCTTGACACTGCGTGAAAATTGAATTCTGCTAAGCAAAGCTGGAGAAACATTAAGTGCACACTTGCTTTGATTGTTTGAGACGATGATTGAAACATTGTTTCAGCTGCCGGAGCCTGGTGTGGAGGAGTGTCTGTAGCTGTTGAAGTTCTGGTAATCCAGGCACAAATGCTTCATCATGAATACAGCAGAAGAATGAAGACCCAGTTGAGCTAAAGGGCCTGAAACAAAGATGAAACTTCTGCTTTAATAAAAAGCTAGGATTTGGCATGGCTTTTTATTATTATTATGTTTATTCCTCCTCCTTCACACAATTACAAAAGTCTGTTTCCCTCGTTATCTATTTTTAAAATTGGTTTTCAACTGTGCACTTTATCACTTTAAAATTCTCACAGTGAGAATATAAACTTGCTTTTAAATCTACTCGCTTAGAACTCCACCTGCTATGATCCTCCTCCCGGTGAGCAGCCTGCGCAGGGCCCAATCACTGGCGCTGACCACTGACCTTACACTTCCCAACATGCCTGCTTTAGATACAGTTCAGCAGCATGAAGAAGAATTACTACCTACAGTTAGAATAAAATTAATCACAGCATTGTAGCCACGTGCACTAGATGTTTCCATAACTGAAGGGCAACCCAGAAACCCAAAACTTTGTTACTCCTTGCTGAAAGGTCTATGTGGATTAGATAACTAGTAAGGCTGTCCCACATGTCCCTAACCGAAGACAAGACAAGACCCAGGATGCAAAAGCACTGACAGCTGTAGAGTTGCATGGGGTTGAAAGACCCCTCAAGAGAGGAGACCCTTACTCTAGTCTCCGGATTACACAACCCCCCAATCCCCCGAAACTCACAAGAAACCGATCTTGCTGCAAACACATGAGGTTTATTAGGGAAACTAGTGCACTGGGGCCAAGCTTGTAAGCCACTCAGGGGCAGAGGAGTTCAACCCCAAGCTCAAGAAGTGTAGGGTATTTAAAGGAGAAAACCACAAACCAGGGGGAGTGAGGGGGAATTCCAACCCAAGGTATTCAGTCAGTTAGGGAGGGGAATATATTCATTTTAGGAATGTAATCTTCATCTACCGGTCGGCAGGGTGGAGAGCCCTGTGAACCAACTGACCTTCATTCCTAGTTCCGACCTCATTGTGGTTCAGTCAGGAAAACCCTGAGGCTCTGAGTTAGCCAAGTTCCTGGAACCCAGGGCTCTGAACTGGCTGACCACATTCTTAGTTCTTCTCAGTCTGCTAGGAGTCATAAAAAACTTTTTTATATTTTCTATACCTTTCGGTGTTAAGACAGGAGGGGGGTTAAAAATGTGGTAGACAGAGGTTTTCAAAGAAAGAAAAGGACAGTTCTAGGTGCCTGCTTAAAAGAATGGAAAACAGTGCCTAGGAGAGATTCTTGTACTGCTGTGTTCATAGTAGGACTGAGACAGGCTGACTCCATAACAGGCTTCTAACTGGCACTTCAGGAGACTAGGCCTAAATCTCTGTTTCTAAGAACTGGGCAAGTCCCGGCAAGCCCAGGCAAGTCAGTTACTAAAAAAAGAAAAAGAAAAAGAAGAAAAAGGAAAAGACAGGCTTCAGGCAGCCAATCAGGAACTGCCCTGCCATCAGAAGCTGCCCCACCACCTGGCCTGAGGCAAGGACAATGGGTCAGCAGCAGTTTCCAGATTTCCCCATCAACAGCTTCTAGCCCCAGCACCCCAGTAATGGTTCTGGAATGTCCCTAAAGATGGACCCAACAGAGTAAGATAGAGGTTACCTACTCCAGAATTCCCCTAATATGCTTTAAATCAGGCCTTCAAGCTCACTTCAGGGGTCTCTCCATCGTTGTAGATGGTAGATCCTAGCAGGCTAGACCTCTGCAGAATAAGACATTCTTTGTGTTTATATACTATTTGAGTCCAGGGTATCATTCTTTGGAGAATCATGGGCCCTTACAGTATTAGTTACGACTCAGCAAACATGAGCTAAATGCACAACAGAATCGTATTCAGGCTTAAAAGGAAGGAAAGGGCAAGCCTCACTTAAGTGGAGTGTCTACAAAAGTCGGGATGATACAGACAAGTGTACACAGGTGGCTGCCCAGGTTGGACATTGTCAGTATTTGGTGGGAACAGAGTTTCAGTGGGGAAGATGGAAAGTTCTGGGTAATGATAATGGATGACAGCAAAGTAAAATGTTCCTGTATCATGGAGCTGTGTGCTCAAATACATGCACATGCACACACACACACACACACACACACACACACACACACACATGCATACAAAACTCCCACCACCACTATCAAAGAAGTCCTTAAAAGTTTGGTCACCAAGGAAAAGAAGGAAGCAAACTAGAAGCATGTTCTAGAAACAACTAAAGTGATCTTTCAGTCACTTTGTGGCATTTTTGTTACTGTTGTTTGGTGGCTTGTCTTTGTTTCTCTCTTTAAGTATGTATTACATTTGTGATTGGTGGAAAGAGAACATAAACTGTGAAATGGACACTAAGGATGAGAGGCCTCAGTTCCTCTGCCCCCAACTCCCACCCCTCACCCCAGGTGCAGGAAACTCTCTCCCCTGAGATTTGTTTCTGCTCAAAAGCCTGAAACACCTCCATCTTTATTTTTCATGCCCGGGGCCTATGGTAACTCTGGGTCAGATGTTATATTCTGATCTGGAACCAATTTGGTCCTGCTGCTGCTGCTGCTGCTGCTGCCACCACTGGCTCCTGGGGACTCAGGTGACAAACGGGAACAGTCACTCTGTAAGCAGTCTCTGGGGCATCATACTGCAGAGCTCTACAAACAGCCTAACTATTTTCTGATTGGCTCTTCTTACATTCCCATTTTGTTAATTTTTTTTTTTTTTTGAGAAAACAGGGGTCTCTCACCAAAGCTTAGGGAAATGACTGAATTTTAATGGAATCTAATTGGGCCCCATGGTTATCTCAAAGAAGCTGTGGTCATAAAAGTTAATTAAGTTAGATTCATTTGCATATTCAAGACCATTCTTTCTTTCTTTTTTCTTTTTTTTAATGAGAGGATGTGTCTCAGCCTGGCAGGGCTTAGGAGACACAACAGCATCCAGGTGGCTTGGTTTACTGTATGTACATGGAGAATTGGAAGGGCAGCCTATTATTATCTTAATCCTCTTGCCACCTCACCTTGTGCTCTCTGCTTCCTTCAGGAGGGTGTTGACACTGGAGGTAACCTGGAAGGCTTTGCCCGTTCACTTTGAGATGTAGAACAAGCCCTTTACGGAAAAAGATTTACCCTGCTAAGCCATGGAAGTAATTTTCTAGACAAAAGGTGACTTCAGAACCTTCGGTAGCAACATTTACAGCCACAGGACTGGACTGGCCAATAGTGTGCACATTTGTGAGCATGCTTGAATGCTTCTTGGCAGTAGGAATGCAGCTTCATTTATTATGGGTCAGAGGAAGGGAACAATCGGACCCTAAGAGGATGTCTCGTCTGCCCTGCTGCCTGGGGTAAGCCTAAAATAACCGTCCGAAATGGAACTCTGGCCTCTTTTCTCTGGCCCCTAGGGAAGCTTTCTACAACCCTGCTCTATTATCCGACCCATTTTTAACGTTTAGCTTTAATACCATATCAGAAAGCATCCTGTGTCTCAAAACTCTATCCCCACTGCTGCTGACTAACTATTTATTCTCATATGCATACCAAGCAAATGTGGGGAGCCATCCCTACCATCACCACCGCCACTGCCACCACCACCACTGCCATAGCTCACCTGCACATTTCATCTGCACTCCAGCCAGCGCCTGTGTCAGCTGATGGAGACAGATGTCTACCAGCCTCTACCAGCCTCTCCTACTTGTTACCACAAATAAAGATTTATTATGTCCATTCTCACCTTGTGAGAGAACTGGATTAGTGTATTCTTTTCTCTGATGCCAAGTCTTGAGGAGCAGTAAGAGCAGAAGACAGGACAGACCCTGCCCTCATGCCCTGCGCACAGTTTACAAGGGCTTCCAATTGTGAGACTTACAGGAAGGACAGGTTACCAAGCAGCATCCCACCACAGGCTGCAAGCACTGAAGTGCTTTCTGAAGAAAGTGAAATTTCAAGTGAAACCTCAAGAGATGACTGGGGCCATCAAAGTGGGAAGGGGACAGTATATGTATATGATCCTTACCACAACAATCAGTGTGGCCAGAGAGTGAGGGTGAGCGGTGCAGTTTAGACAACAGGACAGAGGTGGCTGTGATCACCTTCTGCAGCCATTACTGTCTGCCCCTGCTGACTCATTCCCAATGCCTGAGTCCTGCCTGTGTGGACTGACAACACTGAATATCTAGACCCTTAGAAAACAAGCCAAGCATCATCTCAGCATACAGGCAGCCATGATTGCTCCAGAGACCCCAGTCATCAGTGTGGCACTGGGCAATGACTGCTGTCCCTTTGCATGTGTCATGTGACTTATCAAGTCTCAGGGTCTCCGACCCCTGATCTGGCAGGTGAGGAGGTTGGACACAGGTGCCTGACATGTCTAACCTATCTTTTAGAATCCGCATCGAGAGTCCCCATAGCTCTTAAGTGGGTCATACTATTACTGACTAGCCTACATTCAGGAGCAGGGAAGGGTGATCAAATAGGCAGTAGTCCTCTCTTCATTTGCTTTTTCTTTATTGTGGTAAAGTACACACAGCATAACACTCGCCATTTTGAGCCTTTTAAGACTCACGAGTCAAAGACAATGCATGTCCTGTGTGTGAGACTGTGCTGCTAAAAGATTCTCCCCTCCACTTTTAAATGAGTCTGGGTGAGTGCTACAAGTATTTACAACCCATCATCATGGCTCTAAAGGAGTTTTAATATACAATATTTAAATTTTTTTTCAGATTTTCACACATGTATACATGAATTTTGGTCATATTGACTCTCCACTTTTCACTCAAACTCTTCCCAACCCCTGACATCTGCCTCCAACTTTGGTGTGTGTGTGTGTGTGTGTGTGTGTGTGTGTGTGTGTTAGTAACATCCAACTACTGCTGCCTAATATACATGGATACGATCATCATGACTTTTATTGTTTACCTTAAAAAACAGTTATGGTTCTTATAGCAACTGATATATATACTTCTATTACTTGGTGAATGAAAATGGAAGGAAGAGGGGTCCAGGGAGTGACAGTTACACACACACACACACACACACACACACCTACACGCACACACACACACACACACACACACACCTACACACACACACCACCTCTACAATGGTGGTTCTCGACCTTTCCAATGCTACAACCCTTTAATACAGTTCCTCATGTTGTAGTGACTCTCAACCATAAAGTTATTTTCATTGCTGCTTCCTAACTGTACCTTTGCTACTGTTATAAATCACATGTAAATATTTTTGGAGATAGATGTTTGCCAAAGGGGACTGACACTCACAGGTTGGGAATCGCTGCTCTAAAAAAATAGTCACCTTGTTCAAGATCACAAGGCTTAATACCCTCAATTTGTCACAGCTCATCTGCCACACCAAGCCAGTTGCTCTGTTTATTGTCTCACAGGTAGGCAATGACATCCTCGTCTCACCCACAAACAAATAGTGGAGTCTGACTTCCGACCCAAGTCAGCTTGGCTTTCCAAATTTAATTCCATCTCTACAGCTAACTGCTTTCCCCAAAACAACTACTGGAGACTGACTGGTAGATCTTCAAAGGTTAAAAGCAAAGGAAGATGGAGACTGAATTTAACCTTGACTGCTAGATTCGATTGCTTTTGTTTCTCACTTACTTCCTCCATCTTCCACCACCACCGTCATTTCCTGTCTCTCTTGCCCACGGAACTGATGGCATCCTCGGTCCCACATGGTGCCATTACTTAATTAAGAATTAATTCTGAGAGCATCAGGGAGCCGAGCGGTCAGGAAGGGTTAATAGCCTGAGGAAGGGTTGAGTTCCCGCACCTCAGGTGGTGACAGGCCAGGAATAATGAGGCTAGGGAAACTCCCAGCAACCCAAAGCCTTCTCTGCAGATCTTAATAGGATCAAAAATAAATGTTGAGACCAGGAAACTGTCAGACAAATTAATGTGAGGGGCACAGGTTTTGTTTTCTCTCAACAGGTAAGAACTCCAAGCATACAGCCAGAGGATGGGTTGAGAATGATACAACAGTAGCTAACAGGTGCTCACCAAATGAAGAGGGCACAGCACCCAGGAGAGCTGCATGGGAGAGCTGTGAAGAAATAAGAGCGACCACCAAAGCTAAGCAACATCTGCTGCAGGACCTTTAAAGGCTCAAAATGCAAACAAATTGGGACACTATAGTGTGTGTGTGTGTGTGTGTGTGTGTATTTGGGACACTATAGTGTGTGTGTGTGTGTGTGTGTGTGTGTGCGCGTGCGCGCGCGAGTGTGTCCTAAGGTTTTGTTTTTTTTTTTTTTTTTAAAAAAGCAAAATATTTATCCTTACCTTGACTTCCAGAGCCTATGTTTTTCTCTCTCACCCCTACCACTGCCAAGAGTACCCTGTGGTGGTTTGAATGTGCTTGGCCCAGGGAGTGGCACTATTAGGAGGTGTGGCCTTGTTGGAGTAGATGGGTTGGAGGAAGTGTGTCACTGTGGACATGGGCTTTAAGATCCTTCTCCTAGCTGTATGAAGACCCAGTCTTCTCCTAGTGGCCTTCAGATGAAGATGTAGAATTCTCAGCTCCTCCTACCATGCCTGCCTGGATGCTGCTATGCTCCTGCCTTGATGATAATGGACTGAACCTCTGAACTTGTAAGCAAGTCCCAATTAAATGTTGTCCTTATAAGACTTGTCTTAGTCATGGTGTCTGTTCACAGCAGTAAAACCCTAAGACATATCCCACAGAAGACCTTGAATGTCTTTCATGTGCCAGACCCTGTCCTTTACCTACAGTCCCATCTTTCCTTTGACCCCTTAGCATATGCACCATCTCCCAGTCACACCTTCTAACCACCCGGAGCCAACTTTACCATCCTCTCAGCATGGTGTAACAATCTGCTTTCCTGTTACACAATCTACTCTTCAAGGGCAGGGTCCACCATCCACGATCCACATTGCCCTGACTGCATGCTAGAACCACTGAATAACAGAGTTATAAACTAACAAATTATAAGAATGTTAATGACCACCCACATTGCAGACTACCTAAGATCATAAATTCAAAAGCCATTCTTAGCTATAAAGTGAGTTAGTTAGAGGCCCCCTGGAGATACGGGATATCTTATCTTAATTAAAGAAATAGGATACCTTATCTAACTAATTAAATAATTAGTTAAATAATTAAATAAATAAATGAAATTTAAAAACAAGGGGAGGGGTTATTTTAGGTGACCATAACCAGTTAAAAATAGAATCTATTTTTCTCCACTTCCTGAATGCTGGGATCACAGGCTTGTGTCACCATATACAACAGCTGTGGTGCTGGGGACTGAGACCAGAGCTTTATGTGTACTAGCAAGTACTGTGCCAACTGAGCTACATCCCCAGCCAGAACACTACGCCTTTTTGACTAATTTAAATTTAACCAACTAGGGATGTTATACCCTCAAGAATCCCTTCAAAGCAGCAGGTAGGATGTGTTTTATTAAATAACTGAGAGCTGTTAGGAGCTAGCTTACAGGTTCAGAGGTTCAGTCCATTATCATCAAGGCAGGAGCATGGCAGCATCCAGGCAGGCATGGTACAGGAGGAGCTGGGAGTTCGACCTCTTCATCTGAAGGCTGCAGAATACTGACTTCCAGGCAGCTAGGATGAGGGTCTTAAAGCCCACAGCCACAGTGACACACCTACTCCAACAAGGCCACTCCCTGGGTCAAGCATATACAAACCATCACACCCTACTAAGGTAAAGGAAATGGGAGACTCTTCTTAGGAAAGTGGAGTTAACATCCTTACCCAAGTAAGACCCTAAGAGAAGCGGAAAGGATTCAGGAGCTCTTGTGTAGGCGTTTGAAAAGTGTGCCTTCCCATTAAGATGGGAATTTCTGCTCTCTGAGTGTGTATATAAATGTGGGCGGCTCCTTACTTGGGAGAAGCTAAACGTCCTGATCAAAACAAAAAGGAGCGAGCGAGTGGGACACCAGCACTCATCCTGCTTTGCTTACTGACCATGGATGCGACGTAGCCAGCCACTTCCTGTTCCCCCCACAATGATTTCCCCACTGTGGTCAACTGAACCCTCAAATCGTGAGCCAAAACGGATCCTTTCTTACTTCAGTTGCTTTTTCCAGAATTTTCTCACAGCAATGAGAAAAGCAGCTAACAAAGCCATCCAAGACGAAGACCTTCATTCTACACCTTGTCCAGGCTGGGACCTTGGTGTTCATCAACAAACATTTACTGAATAAGCCAATAACTAAGGGAGAAAGGCATGGCAGCTACAGTCTAGCTCACTTGATGAGGACCGCTCAAGGCATCTTGCTTACCTCAGAGGACGCAATGACATCTTAGTTTATTCAGGGTAAGTAATAGAAATCTATTGTTCAAGTCCTGGAGGCTTGAGATCAGGGCCCTAGCGATTCTAGAGTCTGCTAAAGGCACGTCCTCTACTTCAAAGTTATCACCACTGTGCTGTGTCCTCCCATGGTGGGAAGGACAAGGCAGCTCATGTCACCCTTGAACAATAAGCTTCAAGCCAAGGATTCTCCTATGTAAGACTCTTGATTGAGAACAAATTGATTGCCATCAGGCCTCCACTAGGTCCTAGATTCTTCCCTGTCACCATTCTGTATTGCTACACACATGCACATGCACACACACACACATACTTGCACATGCACACATACACACACATATATGTACATGCACACACATGTATACACACAAATACATATCCACAGACATACACATGCATACATGCACACACACACACATACACACGCATGCACACCCTCAAGATCACGAAGACACACATACACACACACATACACACATAGGCATGCACATGCATTTCTGTGCAGTTTCCAGCACAAAATTAGGAGCCAGAGATGAATGTGTATAACAGCAACATTCTGACAGTTATAGGAACGCGAGTATGACATGCCTTAAGCAATCAGTGACTACCTCAGTGCCTTTAAACTTAGACTACACCAAATGCCTCCAGGAAAAAGTTAAGGGGTAGGGGAGCCTCAGGATTTGCTCTCTGGCTTCCAGTGATTGAGTTATGCTGTGGGCTGTAGTAAATTCTTGCCGTAATAAAAATAGATGAAGGGCAGATCAGTCACCCTTGGGGACGTTTTATCTGCTTCATTCATGCATCCAAAGATGCCACTTGCATAAAGCCAAAATAAACACAACCAAAAGGTCACTGCAGATGGCAGGCAAAGGTGGTGATTCGGCTAGAAACTTGGAAGACAAGCACGCACTCAGTTGATGACAGAGATGAGGACCATCCCCTATTACAAGGACACGAGGTCCGTGTGATTGATAAATAAATAGCTTGAATGTTTTTAATAGTTTCTAAGGGACAGATTTAGAACTGTCCTCCTAAAGAGAGCCACAGCCTCCAGCTGTTCTCTCTGTGCCTGCTGGCACAGACCCTTG
>JADRCD010180240.1:0-17917 GCA_019843815.1 Montemys delectorum
TGGGGTGGGCAGCATATACAGGGTGGGGGCAGGGAGTGTTGCCTTGTTGTCCTGTATTTGAAGCCAATACAGCTTGGACCCAGAGTGTAATTCTGGCCTGATGGATCATAGCCTCTGGATGCTGAGCCTTGGAGGGGCAAACACAGGGTGGGCTTGTCCTAGGCTTAGGTGGGGGAGCTTGCCTCTGACTCCAGGTCACTCTCCTGTTTGTGGTTTGAGATGTGTTGGGCTTTCAGAGGGGAAGGGAGGAGGCGGAGGCCTTTCAAACCTCTCACCCGTTGGGTTTTCACTTGAAGCTCTGTGACTCTGTAAAAGACTTCTGAGCGGTTGAGCAGAGAGCGTGTGCAGGATTTGTGATGTAGGGCAGGGACCTTAGATTTGATTCCAGACATCATGGAAGCTGGCCAGATCTTTGGTTTTAAGCAGTTGACTTATGGGGACTGGAAGAAAGGCTAAGTTACAGCAGTACCAGAAGTCGGGACCTTCGCATTTGTTTGTTGAGATCATCCCAAGCCTGGATGTTCCTTCTCCTGGAGGTCTCAGTTTCTCCCTTGATGGCAACCAAGGTGCTCTTGAGATTCTGAGCCATGCATTCCATCAAGACTGCCAGGTCCTGCTGGGGCAGAGAGAAAGGAGCAAGTTCTAGAAGACTAGAGAGGGGCATCCCTGGAAAGGGTCCAGCTGAGGGTCTGAAAGCAATTACAGAGCAGGTATTCGAAGGAAGCCAAGCCAGGGAGCACATGGTCAGAATTGGGTTAATTCCATTAAGCAGTTTGGTGACAGAAGGTGCCTCAGTGTTAGGATGGGGCTAGGAATTGCCTCGGATTAGCCATGCGCTCCTGGGGTAATTAGGACCATGTGGTCTTCCTAAAACAGGGCCGAGGCCACGGGGCTGCCAGAGGTTGGCTTGGGAGGGAGGAAGGTTGATAAGGAGAATGTTGGTGTTACATTTGATGACACCCTGTGGTAGCTTTGGTGTCTTCCAGGAGAAGTGGCGTGGTCTTCCTGCTAGGCAGTGAGTCTAGGCCCTTGGCATGCCCCCCCACCCCACCCCTATACGGTTCCTTAGGGAAGGCATTTTCCATACACAGACCCCAGGGAGGGAGGGAGGTACACTCAAGCCAGCCTGGGTGTGGGGCACACAGCTGCCTATGACAGGCCTAGAGGCAGGAGTCCAAGGGAGAGCTTGGAAGGGGGCCTTGGAGAAGCTGGGGCCACAGAGGGCTTGTCAGCTGCCATCCTGGTAGGGGGGACCCCCCCCTCCACAGCCCCTGCTGGTAGTGGTAGGCCACGGGACTCAGATGCCCACTTTCTCTTTCCTTCCCCTGACAGATGGTCACCCGAACGAAGAAGATCTTCGTGGGGGGGCTGTCTGTGAACACTACGGTGGAAGACGTGAAACACTATTTTGAGCAGTTCGGAAAGGTAGGTCTTTCTCTGAGGGTGGTGCTTTGCCTTTGCCGGGAGGGCGGGGCTGGGAAAGCCCCAGAGTATAGATCAGGAAGAGCAGGCTGGAGGGTGGCAGTCAGATCACCCCAGTTACTGTGAATGGCAAAGAAGGGCCTGGCTCTCCTGCAGGTGAGATCAGACCAAGTCACAGTTTGGGATCCGGACCAATCTGTGGGCCCCAGGCTCTGGACCTCTTCAATAGAGTCTCTCATTACCTTTCTACCCTTCCTCTGTATTTTTCTCCTGCTTTTCTCTCTCCTGTGGGAGGAGGTGCATCTGTAGCCAGTTCAATCCAGTGCTCCCCTCCCCTTTCCTCTAGGGAGCTTGCACCTGTCCGGGCCATGGGCAGCTGCACCTTCCTCCCCCCCCCCCCTTCCCCTTCCTAGGGAGGATGATAAGAAAGCAATAGATAGGAATCCTTATTGCATTTGGGTACCCTGCTTAAACAGGTTGGGGGCTGGGGATGGCCGCTGATCCCCAGGTATTGGAACTGAAGAAAACACCCCCAGTCTATCTGCTCCAGCCCCTGAGAGGTCACTACCTCTCAGCTCTTGGGTGTGTCAAGATTTAATTTCTGGACTTTGGGAGGGGTAGTCTGTAAAAGAGAGGTGGGTGTGGTACCACCCAGACAATAAAGGTATCCATACAAAAGCCAGCGGTGTAAACCTCAAGGTTCCGTGGGGAAATGTAAGAGGTCTGTCTGAAGTGAAGGGATGCCCGCCTGAGTGGTTCAGGTGGTCTGGGTCCCATGCCCACTCCATCATGTTATGTGAATTCCCCATCGGTCCAAGCTGGACCAGGCTTGGGAGCTAGGCAGTGAGCCGTGTCTGGGTGGGGGGTCTGCAGGCCAGAGGATGCTGACGTGTTGAGGCCAGAGGCCTTGGCTCAGACGCCTCCTTGGGGATCTGGGTCCACGACGCAGGGCAGGCAGAGCCTGGGCCCCAGAGGGAAGGGCGCTCCTGGGAAGCTGCAGGCCCGGCTCGGCTCCGGCGGGGTGTCTTTGTGTCTGAGCACCGAGCATTAGAGCCCGCACTAATCTGATCCAGCAGCTGTGATTGGAGGCCGCCTGCCCCCGGGGCCGGCGTTGCCATGGCAACCGGGCCCCAGGAGAAGCCGTCAGCGGCCGCGTCTTTTGTTCGGGCCTAAATCGGCGTTGGCATGTGAAACCGGCCCGGGGAGGCCAGGGGGAGCTGGAGAATAGGCTGCCAGGGAGCGAGGGGGACAGCGGGGAATGCCAAGGGCCCCGCGGCTGCCCCCCCACCCCGCCCGGATCGAGGGGCCGCCACCAAGGGGGGAACAATGGTCAGCCGCCATGGCTGCCACTCAGGCTTAGCCGCCGCCGAACTTGGCGGCTCCCACTGGTCAGCGGGCCTCGGTCGCCTCCCCTCCCCCCTCCGGAGCCCCCCTGCCCCCAGGTTCCCATGGAGACCAAAGCCTATTAAGGACACTGGGCTGGGAGCCTCCCTCCCCTCAGCCGGCCTCAGGAGGGGACACCGCCGGCGGGGGGTACCCTGGACCCCTAGCCACTTTCCTCAGGTGGGAGGGAGGCCACCCTGGCCACAACCCCACCACGGCAATAGGGGTCTTCCAGATAAGCCCAGCTTGAAGGCTGCAGGGGACCAGGGATGTTGGGTGGAAGGGAACCGGAAGGACTGGACTTGACCTGAATCAGTTTGTGGGTCAGGCCAGAAACTCAAAAGCTACAGGATTAAGGAGGAAGGTGTGGCTGGTTTTTCTTTTCATTCACTCATCCATTCAAAAAATAATTAATTGAGCACAAGTCAGGATGCTCCCGTAAGTAGTGATGGCTATTACAGCTGAAGCAGCTGTCCTGGTGGGACCTGGGGATCCTCCCCTATGGGGACCGTGGGCAAGTCCCTCCATAATAAAGACAACAGCTGCTGTCTATTGGGCACACCCTGAACCTATCCCTGGAAGCTGAGTGTTCTGTGTGCACCTTACATCAAATGCCTGTAGCACATAGTCGGTATTATACCCATCTTACAGACAGAGCGATCAAAGCCGTAGAAACATAGAGCCATTTACCCAAGGACAGCCTGCCAGCCAACACAGAATCCGAGATGCCAAGCTTGTAGCTTGCCCTGTTTGAGCCCGGCTTTCCACTCTCCAGTGCTTTCGGTGTACTCGCTCGGCTTAACTGCCTGTTTGGGGTTAGGGATAAGGCCGTGGTCATTGGCTTGAGAGCCCAGGTGGCATTCTGCAGCGGGAAGCTATCATTTCTCTGAGGTTCTCCAGGCACCCCATTGCCTCTTAGTTGAGGGTGGCCTGGTCTAGATTAGTCCCTAAGGAGAGCTTCCAGGTTCTCCAGGGAGACCCAGTCTACTTCTGGGCCTGCTTTAATGAGGCATGAGAGACGGAAGACAGATGAGGATCCTGGAGTTCCATGGGGCTAGGCTGTGCCTCCCAGTCTGAGGACTTCCCCCTGCCATTTGGAGTCAGGTCAGTGGTTGGAGTGGGGTGTGAAGACTAGGGAGTCAGACTCAGCCCAAGGAAGAGGCCTGGGATGCCCTTGCTTGTCCCTGTGTCTGAGAGGATTGGGGCAGGGGGGAGTAGCAAGGAGTCATGGCTGGGGTTCAGGGGAGTGTAGCTAATGTAGACCCTCCTCCTCCCTCCACCCTTCCCCTCCCCCAGCCAGTGCAAGGCAGGCAGCCCAGGCAGTGAACTCTGCTTGCTTTAATTACAGCCTCTAGCCAAAGGAAACCTCAATTAGAGCACAGGGCTGTAACAGAAGGGAGTCTGGCTGCTGGCCTTTTCCAAAAAGGGGAGAGGCTTTGGTTTCCCCACCTCGTAATCTTGCTCCCCATATTTCTTTCTCTAGCGTCTACTTCGGTGCCTTCTCCTCCCTAGCTTCCTTGCAGGCCTTGCTGTGTGACCTTGGGCAGGCGACTTCACCTCTCTGAGCCAGTTTCCTAAGATAGACGAGCCTTTGCAGGGAATGCTGGGATGACAGAGGCCGAGTGTCAGGCATATATCTGGAGTTTAAAAAAATACAGACTGATCTGCTGAGAATCTGATGGTTGTCTCTGATATACTCCTGGAGAGTAGACAAGAGGGGTGTAGGTTTTGGGGGTGGCGGGAGGCTGGTGTCTGTGGGGCTAACACAGAAGTCTGTGTTTCAGGTGGATGATGCTATGCTGATGTTCGACAAAACCACCAACAGGCACAGAGGTGAGTGCGGCCCCTCCCCCCTCCCAGTGGGCCCGGGGCCCTGGTCAGCCGGGGGCTGCAGGTCACAGCCTTCCTTTCATGTTGCCTCCTGACATCCTATCCCTGAGGATCTGCATCCTCTCCCTCTCCGGGGCCTTTACAGAAGCCTTTTGTCTCTCCTTCCTGCATCCGAAACTCTGCCAATTGCAGAGGAGCCGAGGACACCCCCAACAGTGCCCTGCACCCCTCCTTGGCCCATATCTGTTCCCTAGAAACCAGAGCTGAGGCCAGGCTGCCCCCAGGGTCAGGCTGACTCTGCAGTCTCAGCCAGTCTGGTTCACCACCGCTTCCACGCTAAGCCCAGGCTCCGCAGACCCCTTCCTTGTCCCCGAACCTGGTCGCATCTGGGCCTCTCTACTGTTGTTTTCTCCTGCTCCTGGGGAACTCCCTGAAGAGGCAATTGCAGCAGATTCTCAGTGGCTTCAGGGCTTCGGGGCTTTTAGCTTCTTTGAGCAGAGCGGTGTGGGCTATGAGTGTGTAAGAGGTACTGTAGTGGGGGCGGGGGACTAAATGTGCCTGGTACACCGGGGCAAGGATACCTGTAGGGTGCCCCTGAGTGTCTGGGAAATGGGGTTTGTGTGTGTGCTGCTTGAGGGGGAATAAAAGGCCTGTTAGGTGTGAGGTCAGCCTTCTGCTTCTGTGGATTTTGCTCTTTTGGGTTCAAGCAACCTTGGTTTGAAATGACTCCCCTCCATCTCACCCTACTCCCAAAATGTTACTTACCTAAAGGGCTGAGAATATAAGAGATGCCAGACCCTAGTTCTATCTTCAGCAAAGAGAGAGAGAGAGACAGACAGACAGACAGACAGACAGATAGACAGCTCCCAAGCCCTGAGTCACATCTGTATGAGCAGGTACAGATGTTTTCCTCTCCATCTTCTGAACCGTCTCGTGTAATAGGCTGTATGGAGCACTCGTGTTGGGGATTAGAAGTTCACAAATATACATGGATTCTCTGCAAATGTGCCTTATACAGAGTATAAGGAACTTGAGCACAGCATAGATGTAGATTTGGGGGTCAGGGCGAGTACTTAGGACCCCCAGTGCTCTGATTCCCAAGGATAGCTATTTTCATGGTGGCTTTGCCACTTTAAAAAAAAAAAAAAAAGATTTGCCAGGCAGTGGTGGAGCAAGGCTTTAATCCCAGCAGAGGTAGGAAGGCAGATGGCAGGCGGATCTCTGAATTCAAGGCCAGCTTGGTTCACAGAGCTAAGTTTCAGGACAGTGAAGACTACCCAGAGAAACCCTGTCTTGAGAAACCAATAAATGTGTATTTATGTATGTGCGCCTGTGTAAATGTACGCCGTTATGTGTGTGGGTGTCCTCATAGGACAGCTGGAGTTACAGGCTGTTCTGAGCTGAGTGCATGGGGGAAGTGAACTCAGGTCCTCTGGAAGAGCAGCAAGTGCTCTTAGCTACTGAACTGTCTCCTCCAGCCCCACTGTGACCGCTCTCTAACTTGCTGTGTGACCTTGGACACATTAGTTCACCTTTCTGAGCTTCCCCCTGCTCATCTGTAATTTGCGACTTGAAACCTTGACTCAGCCAGTAGTTGAGGTGCTCTTAGGCTATGGGCAGAGCCTTTCATTAACTCTCAGACACTTGCCCGCAAAAGATGAGCCATAGTGTGTGGCATGGGGCTAGGCGATGACCATGAGCCCTGCTTCTGACCCACCCTGCCCTTGTCCAACCTCCAGGGTTTGGGTTTGTCACGTTCGAGAGTGAGGACATCGTAGAGAAAGTGTGTGAGATCCACTTCCATGAAATCAACAACAAAATGGTGAGCTGGACCTGTGAGGGGTCGGAGGTCAGGGTTCCGGGAGACTGGGACTCCAGGAGGAGGCAGTCAGGGAAGCTCTGGGATTCTATAAATAGGTAGAGGTGGGGCTCTCCCAGAAATCATCAGAGTCTGTCATCCTGAACCTTTCATGATGCAAACAGGAAGTGAGTGCCTGGGAATGGTCCCTCTCAGAGCCCAAGTGTCTGCTTATATATGGGAATCACTGGCCTGGTGGCTGGTATGCCTTTCAGCCCAGTCTGGTCTACAGAGTGAGTTCCAGGAGAGCCAGGGCTACACAGAGAAACCCTGTCTCAGAAAGAAGGAAGGGAGGAAGGAAAGGGAAGGAAAGGAAAAAGGCGAGGCGAGGAGGAGATGGAAACCCCAGATCCTTGTAATGGAACATGTCTATAATATCAGTTTTCTGTGCAAGAGGATTGCCACAAGTTCAAGGCCAGCCCTTGAACTGTATAGCAAGTTGCAAGCTAGCCAGAGCTACACAATAAGACCCTATCATAAGAAAATTAAAGCTGCTGGGGAGTGGTGGCGCACGCCTTTAATCCTAGCACTTGGGGTAGAGGCAGGCGGATTTCTGAGTTAAAGACCAGCCTGGTCTACAGAGTTCCAGGACAGCCAGGGCTATAAAGAGAAACCCTGTCTCAAAAAACCAAAAAAGAAAAAAAAAGTTAATTAAAATTAAAAATACGTCAAATAGGAATCATAACGCTTGCTCACTGCAGGTTTGGTACGATCAGTGACTGAACTAGTATATATAAAGCCCTTTAGACATAGAGAGCGCTCTGGCGTAGAAACGGAAGCTCTGACAATCACCTTTCATTACAGGTGGAGTGCAAGAAAGCTCAGCCAAAGGAGGTGATGTCCCCGACGGGCTCAGCCCGGGGCAGGTCTCGGGTCATGCCCTACGGAATGGATGCCTTCATGCTGGGCATTGGCATGCTGGGTACGTGCCAGGCCTACACCTGTGGCTTTTTCCTGCCTAGTCCTGCCCCTGGGGCTTCTGGGGGACTGGGTGGGTGTGACTTCTCCATGGTCTGCCCTTCTATCTGAGTCAGAGTAAAGGCCAAACTGTTTCAGATGTGGCCCGCCTGCCTGAGGTGCACAGATTGGCGGGGAACACTGCCCTCTTGTGGTAGTTCTGGTATACTGCAGCCGCTCCATATTAGTTGGTCTCTGTCATATTTGGGGTATCTGTATCCTTCCTGGTTGAGTGCCTCATGCATGCTGGGAATTCCAGCAATAATTTTCCTGAGTTCGGGGTGAAGCATAGGCTACCAAGAGAGTGTGGGCATAGAGAATTGGACCAAGATTCTGGAGAACCAGAAACCACAAAGGAGTTACCTACCCTGAGTCTGCAGGTCGGGTCTGCGGGAGGTCACGGGGAGGAAGGGAAAGGTGTACCAGGCGTAGGGAGTAACATTTACAGAGGCCCAGAGGCTTGAAGAAGGCTTCCTTGTCTCACTCGGCTAATTTTTATGTTGTTATTGTTGTTTTGTTTTGTCTTGTCTTGTCTTGTTTTTTGAGGGATAGGATCGGCCATCACAGGGTTATGGTTCACCTGAAAGACAGGAGTGTCTCTATAGACAGACTGGAGGCCATAGAGGTTCAAGGAGCTGCCTAAACAACCATGGGAGGCTCCCTGGAGTAGGCCGTGGGACTGGCCATGAGCCTTGAAAATCAGCTAAGAGTCAGTTGCACTTTGAAAAGCACCCAAGGGACTGGAATGATGGCTTGGTGGCTAAGAGTGTTAAGTGTTCTTTCGAGGGACCCAGGTTCGATCCCCAGCACCCGCATGGCAGCTTACAACCATGTAACTCCAGTTCTAGAGGATCTGACTCCTTCGAGCATTCATGGCATTGTGCACACGAGGTGCATGGACACATGCAGACCACACAGTTGTGCACATACAAGAAAAAATCAAATTTGCATAAAAAATTTTCCTTTTTTTTTTTTTAAAGATTTATTTTATTTATTTTATGGGTATGAGTACACTGTAGCTGTACAGATGGCTGTGAGCCATCATGTGTGTGGCTGCTGGGAATTGAACTCAGAGAGGACCTCTGCCAGCTCCCCTCACTCAGGTATAATACACTGTAGCTGTCTTCAGATGCACCAGAAGAGGGAGTCAGATCTCATTACGGGTGGTTGTGAGCCACCATGTGGTTGCTGGGATTTAAACTCAGGACCTTCGGAAGAGCAGTCTGTGCTCTTACGTGCTGAGCCATCTCGCCAGCCCATGAAAATATTTTCTAATTAAAAAAAAACAAACAAACAGGGCTCAGCGGTTAAGAGCACTGGCTGCTCTTCCAGAGGTCCTGAGTTCCACTCCCAGAAACCACATGGTGGCTTACAACCATCTGTGATGAGATCTTAGGCTATCTTCTGTCGTCCAGGTATATGTGCAGATACTCGTACATTAAATTTTTAAAAAGGAGGGGGTGAATTTCAAAAAGAAAAGTGCTTAGATCATGAGGTGTTGTATGTATGCTCAGCCGTTACGGAACACATCTAAGGACAGCCAGGGCTACACAGAGAAACCCTGTCTCGAAAAACAAACAAACAAAAAACAACAAACAAAAACAAAACAAAATTTATAAACAAGTGCTGAAACATCTCTCCAGCCCAGTATGTATGAGTTCCCTGAGTCATTTGAGGGAAAAGTCTGTTCCTGAAAACTATGATTTTTTTTTTTTTTTTTTTTTTTTTTTTTTTTTTGAGACAGGATCTCTTGGTAACTGGATCCTTGATCCCAGGACTTGCTCTGTTGACCAGGCTGGCTTTAAACTTACAGAGATCTGTCTGCCTCTGCCTCTCCCTCCAACTGCGTTAACATATTTTTTAATTTTTAGAGTGTTATTATTGTGAGTTCATGTGGGGTGTGTTACAGCATTATGGTTTGATATTGATGAAATATTTACATCTAATGTACTGTTTTCTACTATTATTAGTTGGCCTAAGTCTCTTGCTATTGCCAGCTTGTTTGCTTGTTTGTTTTTCGTTGTTGTTTTTTTTGTTTTGTTTTTTGTTTTTTGTTTTTTTTGTTGTTTTTTTTGTTTTGTTTTTTGTTTTTTGTTTTTTTTGTTGTTTTTTTGGGGTTTTTTGTTTTTTGTTTGTTTTTTTGTTTTTTGTTTTATTTTTGTTTTTGTTTTTTCAAGACAGGGTTTCTCTGTATAGCCCTGGCTGTCCTGGAACTCACTCTGTAGACCAGGCTGGCCTCGAACTCAGAAACCCACCTGCCTCTGCCTCCCAAGTGCTGGGATTAAAGGTGTGTGCCACCATGCCCTGCTGCTTGTTTGTTTAAGACAGGAGATCTCACTTTGTAGCCCTGGCTGTCCTGGACCAAGGCTGCCCTCAGATGTACAGATTTGCACCTGCCTCTGTCTCTCAAGGGCTGGGATTAAAGGTATATGGTACTATGCCTGGCTCTATTTTATTTTATTTTTTTAGATGGACCCATGTAGCCCAGGATAGTCTAGAACTCAGTTGGTAACCAAGGATGACCTTGACCTCCAGTTTATGTCGTGTTAGAGGTGGGGCTCCCAACTTTATTTGTGCTTAGCAAATATTCTACCAAGTGAGCCCTAGCCCCAGGGCTGTTCTCTAAGGCAGGCCTTGGTCCTCCCCGCCCAAGCCCCGGGTCCAGCCCCGACCGGCTGGGGCTGGAATGAAGTGGTTCACCGCCTCATCTTTTTCGCATCCGGCACTTTGAGAAACACCTTTGTCTGTTTGTTGTTTTTGGCTTAAGTGAAAAAAGTAATAGTGTGGTCAGCCAGTCGGTTGCTGGGGAGATGGCCCTGGCCAGAGCATCTGCTGGTCTGCTACGCAGTCACAGTGAGGTTTTTGGTTCTGTTTTTATTTATTTTTTTACACTGCACGTGAGGCCTCCTGTGGGGGAGACCTGTCTGATACCAGCGTAGCAAGGGCTCAGTGGTCTCTCGAGGGTGCCACAGGCAGAGAGCACAGTCTGCACAGAGGCCCTGGACTGAGCTCTGCAACCTGGAGAAGTGGCAAGTTGGGGTGTAGAGGGGAGAAGAAGGAGCCAAGTGGAGAGACCAGGAGCCGAGCGAGGAAGATGGGACCTGGGTGGGAGGAGTTGGGTAACAGAGTTCTGTTGTTCTGTTCTTGTCTAGTGTCGGTCTCTGTGCCTCAGTTTTCATGTCTGTACGTTGAGGCCCCTCGCCAGGCCTCCCTGTTACAGTGCCTAGGAGGTTTCATGAGATGATAAGATGTACACTGTGCCCAGCTCAGGGCTTGGTGCCCAGAAGACTTCTAGAAACCTGAGGATTATCTGTGACAAGCTGTAGGAAGACTACGAGCAACCTCAGAACCAAGCTGGCTGTGCCCTGGCTGAGGACAAGGTATCTCATACCGCCCCTTTGTCCCATCAGGTTACCCAGGTTTCCAAGCCACGACCTACGCCAGCCGGAGTTACACAGGTCTTGCCCCTGGTTACACCTACCAGTTCCCCGGTAAGTCACCCTGGGTGACTCTTCTACCACCAGCATGTCTCCCCTTCCGGACAGTGTGACTTCTCGGGGTGGCGGCATCCAGCGTTCATGGCTGGATGCTTGGAAGGAAGAGGGTGTATCTGAGGAAAAAAAAAAATCCTCCCGCCTCTTTCTCCCAGCCCCTCCACCGAAGCTGAGAGTGTGGGGTTCCTGATGTAGCCCTGCATGGTATAGTTTCGCCCAGGCCATTCATTCTCTGCCTGTCTTCTGCCTTTCTCCATCCTTGCCCGACTTCAGAATTGCCAATCCCACCAAAGACAGCACTGGACTGGTAGTGGGGGCTTCTCTGAGGGCCACTGGGAATCCTCACAAATGTGCTTAAAGGTGCTGCCCTGAGTCTTTATGAAGTACCAAGTGCCGTACAGAGCCCGAGAACTTACACGCTGAACCTTAACGCTGCAGCATAGAGATAACACTAGACCTATTTTTTCAAACAGAAATTCCAAAAAATCATCCTGTTACTATTTAGCATTGCTTTCTGTTAAGTATCAAATCATTTTCACCCTTGTTTGTTTATCTCTATAGTGCTGGGAGTAGACTGGGCCTCACACGTGCTAGGCCAGAGCTCCGGCAGAGCCACATCCTGAGTATTGTTCATTTGTGTTGAAATAGAGCTTGGGCCAGCCTCAAGTTCACCATGTAGCCATAAACTCCTCTTCCGTGCTGTGACTAAGGTTACTGGCATCGAACCCAGGGCCTCAGGAATGTTAGGCAAGGGCTCTTCTACTGAGCTACACATTCCAGTCCAATTGGGTCTTACTTACTGGAGGGGTCTCTGCCCTTGGGCTGTTTAGCTTGAAGTCTTAGTACACAAGATGCTTAACCCTCTCTGGATCCTATTATATTGTCCACTCAGAAGAGGACAGAAGAGTTGCTACAAAGATTCAACTAGGAAGTGGTGTCACTAGGAACTAACCCCCTTAAGAATACTGGCTGTTCTGGAGGAAAAAGGTTAAATCCTCAGCCAGCACCCCTATGGTGGCTTGCAACAGTCTCTAACTCGTTTTACAGGGGATCAAAAGACCCCGGGCATACACATGGCACGCATATATAACTGTTGGCAAAACACCCATACATATAAAATAAATAAACCTTTAAAAAACGGAACAAAAATGGGGCTTGGGGTGCAGATCAGTAAAGAGAGTTTTTGTCTAGCTTGTCTAGCCCTGGGCTCAGTTCTCAGCACCAGGCCTCGGGAATCCCACTGCCACCACTGCTTTGTGCCCAGGGTTAGGCGGCATCTCTAGTTTCGTTCATTCTCCTTCTCATCCCCAGTGTCTGTCTGTCTGTCTGTCTGTCTGTCTGTTTCTCTCTCTCTCTCTCACCCCTCTGCCCCACCTCACCTACTGGGACTGTGCACTTTCCATTCCCAGTTCTTGAGTCCCGTGCATGGCCCATCCCCTCGCCTGTGATCCCTGTGGGTGCATTTCCCCCCTCCCCCACTGAGGGACTCCCCTACGATTTCCTAAGCTGTTTTACGTTTCATTTTAGAATTCCGTGTAGAGCGGAGCCCTCTCCCGAGCGCCCCAGTCCTCCCCGAGCTTACAGGTCAGTGGCTCGGATTCTGTACATCTCATAGGCCACGAGGGGAGAAAGAAGGGGAGAGGGAGCTTCCCCCGGGGGAAAGCTGGCAGGACCCTTTCCTCCTGCCCATCAGCCCCACGCCTGTGAGGATACAGCCAACTGTACCTGGGCTTTGGCCAGTTGCTTCAGCTACATGGCCCTCGAGGGTCGGGTGGGAGGCCAAGCCAAGCAGATGGAGGTAAAGCCACTCATTCATCCATTTGGCAAATATTTATCTAGTGTCTCCCATGTGCCAGGCACCGTGGAGGCTCTGGTGCCCAGTGGTGAACAGGCCAGGGTCACGAACTTGGAGCACAGTGGGCTAAGAGGGACTTTATACACAGAACTGGGGGTGCCTGTACCCAGTGCAGCATTCACATCTCATTTCTCCCAAGAAGCTAGAACCTAACTTTAGTCTTGTAAGAACTTTGCAGTCCTTGTTCTGTCTTGTTAACACACCCCAAGTTATTGAGATACTTGGGGCCCAAGTGACATGTATCTGATGGCCACATCTGACCCCAGGGATGCTTGTGGGCTCCATCTAGGAAAATGAGGCCAAAGCGTTTGACACAGCTCCACTGTGGAGCTGGGCCGGGCTGAGTGGTGTGCACGTGAGGTGGGCCATGAGGGGCTTCTCTGTCCAACCCGCTTCTCTTCCACCCCCCTGCAGACTCTGCCCCCACCCTGGCTATGTGTGGGGAAACTGCTTCAGATCTTCCATCCAAGGGGGCAGCAGGTGAAGGAAGGAGAGGAGGGGGCAGGGCAAGGAGCAGAGTAGAGGGTCTGGCTCTTGGGGCAGGGGGCGGGGTTTCCTCTCTCATGTAAGACCTGTGTGAGGACCTACTGTGTGCAGCATGCACCACCAGGCTACCAGGCATGAAAGCAGGCATGTCCAGGCCCTACCTACTCTTAGCCAAATGCACAAGCTAGCAAGGCTAGCAAATATTTATTATGCCAAGAATAATTCTTTACGATAAGAACTCAGGGAAGTTGGCTACTTAGAGTTTGCTTTGTGAAGGGTGAGAACCCCAAGACCTTAGTGCCACCCTGTAGGCCCGAGTCAGGAGAAGTCAATGCCGAAGGTGTCTTGGCAGAGGAGCACATGGACTCTGCAGCCCTTGGGAGTATGGTGTCTGAACTTTTTTTCTTGGCTTGGAACAGAGATCTGAGTATTTCTTTTGTGTTCGGTACATATTTATTGTGCCCAGGTTTGGCCAGGCACTGCCAGGGAGGGGGGGTGCACACATAAACGAGCAGAATAGGCCCCTGCTCTGCAGCAGCTGGTTGCTAATAGAGGTGCAGAGGCGAATTAAGTAAATGGAAGATCAGTGGGAAGATAAAACAAAAGCTGAACTGAGGGCTTCAAGCCCGGGGAAGGTCTAAACAGAGACAGCAAGGGGCAGAGTCTCCGTGAGAAGAAGCTGGTTGGGTGGTTTACAGAAAGGTGAATCCAGAACTCAGGCACCACAGTGGCATGGATTTGGGTCTCCTGCAGGACGACTTTGCTAGAGGTTTTCAGGGGATGGACTGGGGATGCTTTTATCTGGTAGTCTGCTTATCTCATACTCACGGATCCCTGGATTCAGGCCTCAGCACTGTGCAGTACCATTAGTTATAATGGAATGTGGCCCTTGTGAGTTGGAAACAGGAGAGAATTAGAAGTGAGTTCGAGACCAGCCTGGGCTACATAACAAGGCCTTGTCTCAAAAAGAAGACCAAAAAAAAAAAAAAAAGTAGAAGTCTCTTACCCTTTTAGTGCAGATATTTATTAAGTACTTACTGTATACAGAACTGCAGAATAGAAACAGGAAGACAGAAGAGGGTCTGAGGGACTTGGAAGAGGCACTGGTCATTTTTAGCCTGGTGGTCAGGGAGGCCCTGAGGACCGTGAGAGGATGCAGGGCACACAGCAGCAGGACACACAGAAGCAGGACGTAGCAGAGCTGGGACCTCATCAGCCTGACCCCTGGGGAAGAGCTCTGTAGTTCACAGTCCTCAGGCGGTCCTGCCTAGAGAGAATGAGCCTGGCTTCTGTGCCCCGGGCCAGTCAGTAACTAGCTCTGAAGAGGAACATAGACCAACAGTCAACTAACCTCGACCCTTGGGGCTCTCAGAGTCTGAACCACCAACCAAAGAACACACACGGGCTGGACCTAGGCCTCCCCGCTCATATGCAGCAGATGTGCAGCTCAGTCTTCATGTGGGTTCCGAACAACTAGAACGGAGGTGGGGGGTGGGCTATCTCAAAAGCTGTTGGCCTGTCTCTGGGTTATGTTCTTCTAGCTGGGCTGCCTATCTGGCCTCAGTGGAAGAGGAAGTACCTAGCCTCACAAAGAGTTCAAGTGCCAGGGTAGAGGGTTACCCAGGGATGGGCCCCAACCTCTCAGAGGAGAGAGGATGAGGGAAGGATTGTGAGAGGGGAGTGGTGAATGGGATGTAAAGTGAATATGTAAAAAATTAAATTAAAAAAAAAGTGCCCTGGCCACTCTAAGCCACTGTCCCGCGGAGGGCCCTGTGGAGAAGGCCCTAATCAACGCCTTACCCACAGCAGGTCAGGACAGGTCTTGTGCAGCGCGCTCAGGCATGCCCTGGGGTCCAGTATGGAGACAGGCATGCTCCTGGGATTCCTTAGGTCAGAGTGCAGAATGACTGTCCACGCTGTCTGTGCTTTGACCCCCTCTGCACTCGAGGCCTAGGTGGGAGAAGCCCTACCAGACGGTAGGGTCTTTTCTCCTCATCCGCTCTTCTTCCCGCTCAGTGCGCGCTCTTTATCTTCCAGCCATCCCTCTCACAGCTTATGGGCCCATGGCAGCAGCGGCAGCGGCAGCGGCTGTAGTTCGAGGGACAGGTGAGGACTTCTGGGAAGGTGGCACAGGGAGGGGACGGAGGAGTCCAGAAGGAAGAGAAGAGGTTCTTTCCCCACCCCTGACAAGGGGGTTTGTTTACTACACGAGTATTAGCTGAATTGAGCGCACGAGCCAGCCGAGAATGACACTGGTCGTGTCCCCCAGAGCATACAAGTTGCGGGGTGTCACCGTGCAGAGGGTCATGACCCTGCAGATCACTGCTGCCACTCTGGGGACACTGGAGAGTTGTCAGCTGCTGCTTTAGGGAGCAGGATGAAAGAAGAAACGGGTTGTTGTAGCCCGGGGGACAACCAGTTTGCACTGGTCAGTTACGGGAATAGGGAGTAGGCCAATGGAGGGTCCAGCAACAGTGACGGAGGCCAGCCTTAGAAAATGCACTAGGCCGAGAGACAGAGGAAGAGGGGGCTGTGCAGCGGGCACTCGGGACATGGTGGGGTCCAGAGAGGATGAGCTAGCGCAGTCTGCAGGGAGGGGAGTCTCAGGTCCAGGGCTGGGGTGGGAGGGAATTGGATCGGGTGTGCGGGGTGGCCTTGGGCACCCGGGCTATCACTCTGTTCTTTCTGGGTTGCCAGGCTCTCACCCCTGGACGATGGCTCCCCCTCCAGGTTCCACTCCCAGCCGCACAGGGGGCTTCCTGGGGACCACAAGCCCCGGGCCCATGGCTGAGCTCTACGGGGCAGCCAACCAGGATTCGGGGGTCAGCAGTTACATCAGCGCCGCCAGCCCCGCCCCTAGCACTGGTTTCGGCCACAGTCTCGGGGTGAGTGGCCAGGCCGGATGGCCTCCACCTCACCCCCTTCATGCTGGGAGATGTCTGAAGGGGGGGGGGGGGGGCCCTTTGTCTATTTGGGGGGGGGGGGCAGGGATTGAGGGGCGGGTAACTAACAGGAAGAAAGTATCCATAAGGACGAGAGGGTGTCCTGTGATAAGCTCTACCCTGGACACTGTCCAGTGGCCCCAGGATGCTGTACAAATGCAATGCCATCTCCTTTCCGTGTGGTCAGAGTCCAGCTCAGGAACATCCCAGTTTTAACCAGGGAACTAGCTCGACGAAGGTTCCCAGGCCCCACCTTACACATGAGTAGATCTGTACTATTAGCCAATCTATACCAGGGCAACCCATGTGGGCCAAAAGAGCCTGTGTGTCTCACAATAGGGGTCCCACAGGGATGGCAGGAGCCCCCAGTTTGTCTGACCACACCGTAGGATCCTAGGAATCTAACTCTTTTCTTTTCAGGGTCCCTTGATTGCCACAGCCTTCACCAATGGGTACCACTGAAGCAGGGAGGAGGTGGCAGGAGGTGAGGAGAAGGGGAGGGGTGGGGGGCACTGGGCCACCAACCCTCAGCAATGCTGTCCGTAGAGTTCACAGACCACGGCAGGAGGGGGGCCTGGATGCCAGCAGTGGCCAGCAAACACGAGAAAAGATGCTTAGCTTGCCGCAGTCCAATTTAAATTAAACCAGGCATGGTGGCACGTGCCTGTCTATAATCTGAGGTCTAGGCTAGTTAGGGGTACATAGTGAGGCTCTGGGGAGATGTCTGAGTTGATAAAGTGCCTGCTCAACAAATGAGGACCTGAGTCCAGATCCCTAGACCCCCACAAAAGATGAGCTCAGTGGCCTGGACCTGAGACCCACAGCACTGACAGGTGGCTGGGTCCCGGACGCTCATCAGCCAAGCCCCTGTCTCAAAAACTAAAACTGGAGAAGGCAGTCGCCATCAACCTCTGACCTCCACGTGCCTGTACACACACATGCACCACAGGCATCTACACAAATAATGTTTATACATTAGCCCAGCCCAGGGGAGACAGAGGCAGGTAGATTACAAGTTAAAAGCCAGACTGGGCTACAAAGTGAGCTGCCGGTCAGCCGGATGTGCATAACAAGACCCTGTGTTAAGAAGATGAATATTAGCGAGGTATGGCAGTGGTGGTGGCAGTGGCACATGCCCTTAATCCCAGCACTCAGGAAGCAGAGGCAGGAAGATCCCCCTGAGTTTGAGGTCAGCCTGGTCTACAGAGTGAATTCTAGAACAGCCAGGGCTATACAGCGAAACCCTGTCAAGAGCAAAACAAGAGCAAAAGAAAGAAACCAAATACTAATTAAACAAGAGTGAGAGAAACCAAATAATGATTAATTAATGTAACAAGTATGTAAATGAAATACAAATTAATAATATTTCATTGGAATGACATTTTTTATGTTTTTGTTTTTTACGATTAATGTCACCCAACATTGCTCTCTGTATAAACTGGTTCCAAGTTCCCAAGAGACAGTGTTATGTGTGGAGATTTTTAATTTGTGCTGGCATTGAACCCAGGCAGGGCTATGCGTGCCTGGCATGATCTATACTGAGTTTTACCTGCACATATATATGCCCTCTGTGTGTGTGGTGCCTGCTGAGGCCGGAAGAGGGCATCAGAGCCTCTGCATCTAGACTTAGAGGCAGTTGTGAGCGGGTACTGGGAACCCAGATCCTCTGCAAGAGCAACAAGTGCTCTTA